>JAAEAF010000555.1:0-270305 GCA_011037195.1 Triatoma infestans
GATATATTGTCTTTGCAGGGAAAAATAATAATGTATTGTTATAATTATAATTTGTACTCTATTTTATTCTATCACCAAGTTACAAAATAATGTTTATTATTTTATATTTTGATGGCAATTAATTAGTATTGGCGATTTTTATTATGGTTGCAAATGGCTTGATGGCGCTGATCCAATCGCCATTTATTCTTCATTGCCTTCACAGACTGAACCACAACTAACTGTTCACAATTTTTATCTAAATAACTGGGTCCACCATTGAACGTTTTCACCGTTGAAACTCCATCTTCGAAATCTGACAATCTGCAACAAAGCCGACAGCGCTAGCCACACTGGGTAGCGTAGGTGGTACATTACTTTCTTTCAGTTCTGTAAAAGGAAGAATTGCATTCGTGTTGAATTTTCGAAATTGTTTTTTCCACTAACAAAAACAATAATTTCATTAAACAAAATAATAACAAGTTACAAAAGAAAAATACAAATTTAGCCTAAACATAGCTTGCTCTTGTATTTTCATGGAAATAAAATTTCTTCCTCTATCTATTCCACAGAAATATACATTTTCACCCTTTATTTATTTTAATCATGCCCTTATTACTTATTTATTTATTTTAGAAATTTGTGTGAGATGTTTACATCAGATTCTTTTAAGAAATTTTGTATGTGTATCTGTGTGTGGTACGTTGCGTGTCAATTTAGTATAAGTATGTAAAGTAAACTCAAAAACGAAAAATCCAAAAACTTCAAACTTAATATTCTGTTTCTGTGTCACCAGCGAAGTTTCGATCGAAATTTCGGAAGTACACTTTACTGAATGGATCTTTCAGATTCAATTTTTATAAATCTTTAAATTGATCACATAAATCTTTAAGCTTTTTTTTAAATCTTGCTTGTGACTAAACAATATCGTGGGAGGGGGGGATAAAGTTTTCGGGTCCGAAATTGTTCTCACGTGCCCCTTGGATGGCCAACTAAACGAACACCAGCCGCCAGCACAGCCTACAATTTTATGCTTTGCCGCGCGTGGCAGAATGGCTGAATAGCCGAAGTAATGGTGTAGAAAAGAAGAAGCACTATCTATTACTTTTATTTTAAATATTTTTCAAAAAGAAAATTACTTGGGGGGGGGCAAACGTGCCTCTAGAGGGGCAGACGTCCCTCTAGAGTGCCATTCCAGTACACCGCACGGCTCTCTCACCTATTTAATACCAGTGAGAATTCAAAATTTAAGAGAAATTTGGAAAATGTTCCCAAATATCGAGTAATAAGGAAACCTATTGATCGCAAATGCAATTTTTGTGAATTTTTTGTTTTGTGCGATTTTGTGATGTCAGCACATGGACTTCTCACTTCTGTTCAATTTTTTCTCCAAATATTTGATCACTTACTGATTTGAGACGTACTGATTTGAGCCAGTTTTGAGACGTACTCTAAAGCAAAGTCGGAGGTTTCTTTACGATGCAGATATTTGAGGTTCGTTCAAACGATATTGAGACAAAATATTTTTAAAAAAATTATAAATGCAGTAGGATCTTGTGGAGCCTCATCTGGATCCCAGTTACTAGCAAAGAAATATACTAACCCGGTCCTTTTCGCAGCCGAAGTTTTGAGATCGAGTTCACAATCAAGAAACTAGATCTCACAGGAAATTTCACAATCGGAGCTCCCTAATGTTCTATCTGTTGTAATAGTTCAACTAAAATTTTCCTCTTCTTCAGATGGTTCTCCTATCACATAGCAGCCGTTCACGAAGAAAAGAGAAGGTTAAGAAAGATTTACTCGTCTGAACAGTTCTGCGTTAAAGCCAATGTGCCAGAGAATATCCCCGGAGGAATGGGAAGAAATGCGAGGAGAAGTGTGGTGATGTACTTCCTGCCGAGTATCCCCTCGGAGGGGTGTATTGCATTAATTAACATTTAATGATAAAGAATGATTATTAGGACGGGAATACTAGAGAATGAACATGGGGAGGAGTTATTCCCTACTAAAAAAGGGAGGAGGAGGTAATGTTTTGTAGGACAGCTAGCCAGGAGCCTGAGGAGCTAGGAAGAGCTGTTTTATACAGGAAAGGACGGCAGCTGAGACTAGCGGCACAATTTGAAACTGAATGCCCCCATGTATACCTTCTTCTCAAATATATTTAATCATATTCCCCAACTTGGCAATATGTATAATAAGAACATGAGTCCTGGTAATGTACATTATATATAGCACAGTGGAAAATAGCATAGCGGTGGGGGTTAATTTGAGATGTTTTATATGAGCGGGTTAGTTAGTTAGTGGGATATATTTGTAGTGTGTACACCCGGGGGAGTTACTCATCAAGAACTCTGGTAGGTAGTAACAAAACGAAAACCGTGCCATCTTCAAGGGTTGTACGCGGCCCGCATATGATCGTGTGTTCGAGTGTGGCTCTTGTGTTCGTACGATCCAGGCTGAAACATATAGTTATATGGAGGTGTGTGTGCGAGTAAGCCAGTGTTGGAGTTATTAGTTACGTAGCGAGCTTAGAAATATATCGAGGAGGAAGGTAACATTGGTGTGCTGTTACCACCGCATTAAATCTATATCCTATCAGAGCCAACACTAATTGGCCAGCATACACACGCACGTCGCCCACAAAGTTCGAATGACGCCCCCCGTATGGCAGAGCCTATCCCTGGCTGGTATACATACTTCGTAGCAGAATCTCCTCGCACGGTTGCAATGTCTACCATGATTTATACACATAATTGGAGACAAAACTTAACTCTCTCCCATGCATCCTCGCCCACAACTCCATTCCTACACAGTCACACTGTATATATATCGCAGTGATTCCAACCGACACGTACACACTCAGACAAACGTCTACCAATAATTCATTCGTACAGGAAAGGGAAAATTAGCACATGTTATGTTTTAACTATATAACCTTTTGCACTGGTTATCCTCTCACCGTTCCTCCCGCTGTTCCTAGCCGGCAAGGCGCCATTATACTTATGCTTGAAACAGCATCCCCTGCTGTTATAATCGGAGCCGTGTATATCCATTGCTATTTGAATAAGATTCATTAAAACACTATTAATTGTAAAGTTCTTCTTGAATACTACTTGTAGGAAAAAGTTTGATCATATAGGCTACGATGTATTCATCAATCTAGAGGTATGAAGAGAAGGGGAACAAGATAATTAGGCCAAGTACCTAGATAAAATTGACACGAACTTTATCGTTATTGAGTTTATTTAAAATCTTTGTTACTTTCTATCTATTTAAGCATCAGGCACTTTAAGTCGCTCGTGTACTACTTCATAAAATTTACGTATAATATGAGATTTTTTCTACCCAGAATTACATGATCAGATTGCTCTAGAAAAATAGAGCAGCCACTTGTTCAGAGATGTTGGCGTCGCTGCGGGACAATCCCAAGGCAATCTATAGCAACATGAACCACACACACTAACAGCCCGAATATTCACGCTACACATACACACAGGGCTTGTGAAGAGGTAAGTTTATGTATGTAACTTCTTTAAACTTTAACTTGGTTGTGGATTAGTACACCTACAGGCAAATTGTAGCTCATTACTTCTTATATTTCCTCGCGATCTTCTGCAGTTATTATGGTCGAGAATCTTTATTATAATGCAAAAATTAGTTGGCTGGAGCCAAAGAAGAAACATTTTTATTTAAAAAAAGTTTATTCGGCGTTTCGAACACCTTTGTTGTTCTTCCTCGGGAACTACAAAACAAAAATATAGTAAATTATATGATAAAAATTAAAACATATCATAATTAAACAATATTAAAAAGATAAGATGCCTGTTAAGGACGAATGGAGAGTTAAATGTTGGAGAAGGTTATTGTTTGTTGTGGAGTAAGGTATACTTGCAAAGAAAACTGAGAAGGGAAAATTCTTTGCTGTCTAATATAGTTTAATCATGATCATGTTTTAATTTTTATCATACAATTACTGTATTTCTGTATTTTTGTTTTGTAGTTCCTAAGGAAGGACACGAAAGGTGTCCGAAACGCTAACTTTGTTACTTTTTAAAGATACAAAATTTCTTCTTTGGCCCCAGCCAACTAATTTTTGCTTGTTTAAAATGTAAAATGTTATGTTACTTGAGATGCTTATAAGGCAATGGGCAGATCCGTATAAATATCTCATTATAATTTTAAGGCCTGACGATTTGAAAACCATTTATGTTATACACTTTGTTTTATATGTTAAAATATGTCCTAACATAAATAAACAGGTAGTGGCGGGGTATGTGCAAACCTACTAACAGAAATAGGTACAGAATGTTTGCATTATAGGGAGCCAGTAATGAACAAACACATTCTAATTTTAACATCTCAGATTCGTCAAGACTACCTAAAAAAATTTTATTCGGAGTCATGTTTCAAATAAAAGTGATACATTTCTATCTGTGTCAGGGAGCCACTCCAAGTTTAATCAAAATCCTTGTAACCATTTTCGGGAAAAATTCCAAAAACTCCAAAATCTATTCCGTAATAGGGCACTTCCGGTAAACTGATTTTCTTCAAATTTAGAATTCTATTCATGCTTTTAATGTGTATCAAAATTATATGGAAGGTAAGCCATATATTATACTCAAGTGCCCCCCCCCCCAGAAACCATCCCAATCAATTTTTCCTGGAAAAATATTTCAAATAAAAGTGAAAGGAGTGTGACAGTGTGTGCAGATAGTATAGGGAGAGTGAAGAAAATCATCGGCGTTTCGACAAAATCACGAAAATTGGAAAACAAATCAATAAGAATTCAATAAACTCACATATCCGATTGCTGAATTTTCACCAAAATTTTCGTATCGAATTTGATGTAAATACAAATCGAATATTTAGAAAATTAAGTATGAACCTTAAGGAGGTGATGTTTCGTTCTTTGCGAAAACACATACTCACATGCAAATTCATATAAAGAGTGAGTGAGGGAGAGACCATTCTCTATAAATTCAATTTCGAAGATTTGGCAACATCAGAGATTTAACAGTGACAGAAAGTATAAAAGAAACCCCCTTCCAGTTAACAATCCACACCTCCTTTCTTTCCATGGTAATTAATCAGAGACTATAACTAGTAACTTTGTTCTTTTTATAAAGCAGAAACAATAATCAGCACAAAGAACTAACGAGACAGGACGTATTCAGTGACGGGAAGTGTAACACTTTTTAGTTTTCCCGCAAACATTCATCAAATTTTCCAAGCTTTCTTCCAACGGTATAACAGTTTTATTTTCAATGTTAGTGGTAAACTTTTGAAACTTGAGAATTATTTAATCATTGTTTGTAATTGTTGATAAAACAGAAATAACCTTTATTTTCTTTATTTGTTTTACCAATATGGTTATTTCTATTCTGCAATGCATCAACGGGATTTTGGACAGGTTCTTGTTAGATGATAGATATCTTCATTGTCTAGCAAATGTTTCCATTATTGTTGTTGTGGTTGGTTCCGCAGAGCTGGAAAGCATCAGAGATATTTTTCGTGATAGCCTGCTTCTTTTTGTGGTCACCGAACGGTTTCGTGCGTTCGCCCGATGTTTCCATTAATTTATAAATCCCCATCGTTGCTTTATTTTAACTCTTCCTTACTACAATGATGTGTTTTTGTTTAAAGTTGATATTGTTACACTATTATTCACAGTGTTAGATATGAAACGCAGTCGCAGTTCACACGACTCGTTCTCACTACCAAACTGTTACGAAACTCCCAATTTAAGAAGCAGCTACGAGAAGTCTTATGATCAACTTGCGACACTTATAACTATATATATATATATATATATATAAACAATAGAATGAAGTCTTCACGATTTAAACAAATATAAAATTCTTTCACTAAATGAAGCGACACGCCTACTTATACATATATACATTTCTGTAGCTGAAAGATTTATAGGACCAGTTTAAACTGGAGTGAATATTTATGGGCTGACAGAGTGCCAGCAGCCTTATCACCCACAAACAAACTACATATTTGGGGCTAAAATTAAACACAACTTAATACAGCTGTTTCACCAGGTGTTATTTTAATAAAAGAAGGCTATTTAAAATGGCTTTTCTTTTTGCAATTAAGGCCGCCATGGTGTAAATTTGCAGAAGATTTAATGTGAAATGTTGTTATAATTATTTGCGAAGTAACAAAGAAATATAATGTGAAACGTTACAACAATTACACGACTTTCTCTAACAGTGTTTCTTTTAGCTCCTAGACTTGTGACCCAAACAATTAAACTCGCACATTGCTTAGAATCCTCATCAAATCAGTTTTTCAGAAAATAATGTTTTAAACAAACTTGAAGCTTTTTATCTAAGAAGATAGTGTTTGAGAATTATCGGAAATCGCTAAGCCGTTTACGAGACAATTCTAAATACCTCAAAAATACTCTGTAAAGATGCACATCCGCTTATCCGATTTTCTCCGTAGTGGATACTCCCAGAATGCTATTAAAGTATCATAACATAATATTGATAGCATTACTGTAGATTGTACTCAAATAACACTTTAGAGAAAAGCTCCAAAAAAGACGATTATTTATTTGATTGTGATTATGATTCATTTAACAGGCGTTACAACAATAACACTACCAATTTATTGTTTATTTAGATCAGCTGTTTATGGATAAACGTTTTATAAGTTTCCCAGGGTGAGTGGATTTAGATTTAGATTTTTCCGCTTCGGGTGAGCTACAACCCGGCACCGCAGCCAGCACAGGCTTATTGTGTCATCCCCCCAAGGTGACACTCATGTTTGAATTCTATGCGATTTGTTTTGCGTTTCAGGCATTCATAAACCTTTGCGCACGAGCAGATAGTGCACAAAAATAAAAATAAAAACATTTTTTACCTTATACAGGTCTTCATGTAGGTCGCAGTGGAATAAGGCCCCCCCCCCCCGCTTCTATTCTATTCTATACTGGTCTTCAAAATATGTATTTCCGGTGAAAACTGAGTTTCAAAACATTCACATGATTGTAATATAATAAAAAATCTATGTAAAGAAAATATCGACAGACTGGCAAAATCACTAATTTTATTTACATAAACAACTGATCTAAATGAACAATAACATTAGCAGTGTTATTGCTGTAACGCTTGTTAACTGAATCATTTGATTTTGTGGCCTCATAAAGACAATAGAAACGTACACACGTGTATTATTTATTCTATGTAGCGGAGCAAGAGTACACTGCAGGGGTTTGAGGTACCTGGCAGGGTGAGGACGGAGTTATCAATGTAGCGGAGTGATGGCAAGCAGTGCGTCCTGCCGGCAGACAGTGCTAACAGGTAAAACCGCACTTTGATCTGTGCCGCTCATTACTATAATCCATTGACCAATGCCAGCCCAGCACTATCTAACAATACTCTGCTTAACCTCCAATCAATTGACCCTAAATTTCCTTTTCATCTCCAAACTATTGCCTGCATATGCGGATCGAATACATATGTACATTAGATTACATATAGTTACATATAAACTACCAATAATTTTTAATCTATTCAATTTCCATATAAATGTTGTACATAATCTGAAATTTGATTTATTTAGTCGTAATTGGAATTGATTCGACAGCATCTCGTAAAACCTCACTAACGTCACATGGGGGCCGCCCTGAATCTGTCTTTTTTTTAAGGTCGTATCACCACTAGTAAATTTTTGAAACCAACGCCGGGCAATACGCTGGTCAAGAACATCTTCCCCTGCGATTTCACATAGGGGTGTAACGTCAGCAGCTGTACACTGTTTTTTCCAGTAGTGTCTTCAAATTACTAATATATCGTAAGCATAATCATGGTTTTCTAAAAGAGCTTAAAATTGAAGAACTGACATAATATGTAAAATTGAGAAGGGGACATAATATGTACAGAAACACCCCACACAGTCTGAAGATTAATATAATACCGTGTTTGTAAACATTTTCGCGCTAAATTTAAACCTTTTTCTACTTGTTTCTAAGTCCTCTTAAAAAAAAAAATGGCTGCCCTTAAGATTAACAGATTGATTTTCTTCTGGTAAGGTTTGGCTTGGGCCGCCGATGGAGCTAAGTCGTCAGAATGAACTGATACAAGCTATCAGGTCTGTACATGCTGGGTATCGGGAAAATGTACAAGCTGGATATCAGGAGAACCAAGTGGCAGTCGAGCTTATATATGTTGAAGAGCAGACTCGTCCTTTAACAGGCCGCAAAACAGATCTGGACCCTGTTAGCTGCTTGATTATTTCATCCATTTAGAAATAGAAGATGAACGCTTCTCACAAGTTTTTACAAAGAATTCTGTTTTTTAAAAAGGATCCACAGAATGATGAGAAAGATGTTTGAGATTTCGATGCTGGATGATTGAGACTTGTTCGCCTTTGCCTCTTTTACTTTTTTCATGATCGGCCTCCGACGTTCATCCATCGTCAGATGTATAGAATTTTAACTTTTGCTGACCACTGTTTCTGGACACACACCACAGCGATTCATTACATAATGAGAACTTAAAGGCACAAACTTTCACGGAGAATCATACAGTATTTCAAAATTCTGGGGTTCCCCCCCAGAACCTGGGAATAAATTTTTCTGAAATGTTACTTATTTCTACATAATAATTGCAATAATATCTACATTGAGTCACTACAATTTTTGGGACATTTTGTTCACGCCTCTCACATACCGGATATACACTTAAGACCATCGGCTAAAAACATGTTTTCTTAGCACTCAAGGGACCTCATACAATGCATTTCCAGTGAAAACTTAATTAACAGAATTGGACAAGATTGCAGCATTTTCTCTTATAACACTTAAGAAAAAGTAAAAATTGTTTTTTGCCCAGCTAAGTTGTGCAAAGCTCTCTTA
Source organism: Triatoma infestans (assembly GCA_011037195.1). Classification (NCBI taxonomy): domain Eukaryota; kingdom Metazoa; phylum Arthropoda; class Insecta; order Hemiptera; family Reduviidae; genus Triatoma; species Triatoma infestans. The sequence continues at coordinate 8,849 of JAAEAF010000555.1, forward strand.
TGAAGTCAGATTTCATGATATATATATTTTCGTAATTCAGCAACTGCCTGCAGTAACTTCTCAAGTGTGAATCAGTTTTACTTAAAAATAGTCCTATGTTTTCATTTAGAATTTTTCTTTAGCTTATCTTTTCTAATTTCGATCAGAAATCTTCACACAAATCACAAAATTTTCCTATTTCCACTTTAAATAATAAGGCCATAAATCTGCTTTGTGTCCCAAATATTTTAATTGATTAATTATTTATTCCAATTTTTTGATAATAATTGAAAATCTTCATTATGAAGCCTGAAAGATTACAAACAGTATTTATATGTTTCTTTTTGCTCAACCATTTGTAAAATTCTTTTTTTTTGTTTCATGTGATTTTGTTCTTCGTTATTGTCTATTGTTGGAGAGAAAGAAAAATAACGATGCATCATTTATATCGATGAGCGATCCACTAAGCAGGGGTCAAGAGCGCGGCCGGGGCGGTAACAAGTTTAGCATCAACTCTTTCTGTCTTGTCAATGGTATCACCATCAATCTGTCTCCTCTAACTTCCCCCACTTAACATACAACACGCATGCTCACACGCTAGGTAGTTTTATTCATTTATCTTGTTTTTTACACTACTATTAAAAATCCGTTTTTCATTTCTCACCTTCCAAATATTTGATAGCACTTATCACGTTGTTCTGCTTCTCCTTTGTTCACTTTTCAGCAATTGTCTCTTAATAAGTTATTAATCCGTTTTTGTCACTGCCATATTTTTCGTATGACTTCCTCAAAAACGAAATGAAGTTTTGAATTCAAGTCACTCATTTGATTAATTGTGAACAAGTTCGCAAAGTTTGATGTCATATATAATATTTTCATCATTAGGGGTATCGATATTGGAATCATGCAAATTATAGTAACCCGCCATTGAGAGCAATTTTTTTAGAGTTTCTAACTAGGACTTAAGATGAATCGTCGAAGTGATCTTCAACCTTTGTAAAAAGTGCCCTTCTTACAATTCTAATTCACAAATTTTCCTCGAACTTGTAATATTAATTAAAATTTAATTGCCCTTATGTTATGTACAAGTGAGGAGTTTGGCTTTTAAGGTTGTTAGATATCACTGTTTGATTGGTTTTTAAAATCACTATAATTTTCATTTCTTCCTTTTATTTTCTCTGATTAATTTAAAAATAAATGATTACGTAAACAAAAATAAAAATAAACGACAACTGTCGCAACAGGAAGTGTTCGACATCACATTGTCCAATATGCACTTTTGAAATTCCTGTTTCGAGATTCCCTGAATATGATACAAAAATAAGAGAAAGTGGATACTCTAAAAGATCAAGACAAAATATCCCAGAAATTTCAGCGAGTTCATCCTTCATCATACCAACCACCGCATCTGACAATAAGGTTTCCGACAAAATCTATCAACCATAAGTGCAATTTTACTGTGAGGTTTTATTCAGCATTTCGCATCTTACACGAATATGGGTCAAACGATTTTCTTTAGATTCGCTACTATTATATTTTTTTTTTTTTTTAAATAATAATAATTTTATTGTCAGATATTTACATATTTACAATGTTAAGTGTACCAGACTATTATATTCTTATAACTTAAATTCACTATATATGTACAAAAAAAAAGTTTTAATATTAAACATTAAGCTTTCCTCAAAAGTTCTGCTTGGGTGCAAAACACATCCTCCACCTTACAATAATAATAATAATGATAAGAAGAAGAAGAAGAAGAAGAAAAAGATAAGAGAGAGACAGTAAATATATAATGAAAATATTTAGAGAAATATAAATTATTATATTGCTACTAACAGAACTTCTTTTATAAAGTTGTTTATCAGCAAAATTCATGAAACAATGAACAGATGGACAAAACTATAAGATTTTAGTGATGAAGATAGTTGCCTGGGGGAGGAATTCTAATGACCAGAACTTCTATAAAATGAAATTTAATTGTCCTAAAATAATCCTTGAAATAACAAGTTTAATGAAAAATCATCAAAATTATTAAAAGTAAGAAATAAACAGGGTAATTAAAAAACTTGAGTTGAATTGATGTTTTCCAGTCAACTGCTTCAAACTAATTTCTTTTTAAGTAGGACGCGCCCTGTAATGTTTTTGAATAGTTTGAATATGCAAACATTGTGGTATTCCAAACAGAATGTTATTACAAAGACATCAACTCTCATGATAAATTCTTTTATAACAAGTGATGATGACATCTCACAAGACCAAATGGTAAAATGCTTAGGAACAATTGATGCGATAAATTGTAGAAATTTCTAGATTTCTCTTGTATATGTGAAATATTAACGGTTACGGTGAAATTGAACAGAATAAAATCATATTTAAAAATAACATTGGTTTTATAAATGTTGATGAGGTGAAGATGACGAACAGGGTTTCATCAGCATCAAAAAAGTTTCAGAAGATTAGGAAACAATATTTTTTTATTGTGGCTGATTGCAGAACAAAGCGGGAAAGCTTCATAGATATTTTCTTTGATAGCCTGCTTCATTTTGTGGTCATCGACTGGTTTCGAGCGTTAGCCCATCATCAGGATGAGTTGTATCAACTAAATTTGCTCTGTGCAAATCTACGTAATCACACTGTTTGACAAAAAACATCTTGATGATGGGCGAACGCCCGAAACCGGTCGATGACCACCAAAAAAAACAGGTTATCACGGAAATATCTCTGATACTCTATATTTTTTTTATCTCAAATCTAAAGTGTTATTAGTAAATATCGTGAGAATAGATATCACAACATCACAAATAAATAAATTGAAGGGAGATAGTTTTTGAAAAGGATCACCTAGTTGTGTGCGACCAGAAAAAGATAGCATCATAATGAAATGTGATTTCGATATCGTTTTTTTAATGGAAATATACGTTTTGTGTTACCCCATGTAACGAAAGAGGGTTTTTGAATTAGTCTGTGATTGATTTGTGCGGGGGTTGGTGTATGAGAACACAATAATTCAAAAACAAAATAGTAACAAGACGCTGAAATTATTCCACTTTGTTGTTATCAGGGGATAGGAAAGGAAATTTCCGGTCAAAATCCCACAACCGGAAGTATCAATCAATGGATTTTTACAGATTTTACTCGAGGATGACTCTAACCTTTTCTTTTTATTCAAAATGCTAATTTCATACATGTTAGTATACTTCTCTGTATCACCTTTGTTACAAAGATTTCTTTGGGAATTAACTTCTCTAGGCGATTAATCCGAATTGAGAACTTGGCCTGAAATAATATAGGGCACTTCTGCTAGACGTGCACCAATTCATGTAAGAAGGAAAAGAAAAGCTTGTTACACTGAAAAGTGTAACATTAAGTATGCTAAAATTATAAGTATAATTTCTTTTATAAAGTAGTAATTCAGAAAGAAAAAGATCCCAAATTATTAAAAGTTAGTTAAAACGGAAATGAAAAGCAGACTCTCGCGCGTGTGTGAGTGCGCGCGTATGTGTGTGGCTGTGCGAATAATAGAAATTTAAACAGAACGGTCACCCAGCACTCAGAGACGGCACTTGTATATATGACATATATATATATTTGAATTCATGCTGTCTTTATAACTGTGATATAGTGGTGCGCGTAGTGTGTGCGCGTAGGGAGGTGGACAAGTCTCACGACTGCAGAAACAAGTAGCAGTTTAGTTCCCTACACGCCTCGAAAATGGTCAGACCTCCTTTTTTTTACGGCTAGCCAGATCAGAATTGATGTTGCTGTACATCCCAGGGAGGAAAAAAGGGGTACAGTGAACCTTCAGGAGGAGTGAGGAAAAGCCTACGGTGGAAAAATTAGGAAAACTCACCACGCAAGCGACCTACAAGGGATCTTGAATCACCTCAGGTACTCCATTAAAAAAAAAGGGAGAAACATTACCGAGCCGACAGCGAGGCCGAACGGAAAAAGACGCTTTTCCTTCCTAACCCGTTGCAGCACTCCAGCGAACCGGAAGAAGGAAAAGATTAAGTGAAGCAGAGGGAGAGAGAGGCCTGTCCCATGTAATGCGGGAAGGTTTGCCTGGATGTGAGTGTTGTGTGAACACCAGACCGGTGAGTGGCTTTTCATTTCGTAATAGTAGATTGTCATTAAGTGTGGCAGAAAATCAAAACTACTTCTCTGCTGCGATTCTTAGTACCAGCCCTTCCTAACCTCATTTTCCCAGCGAGAGTTTCGCTGTTGGCGCTCGCACATACCCCTATACCCCGCAACAGTCCCTTTTACCCTTCCTCCTTTTCCGCTCCGAACCACTCCGTCTCCATTGAGCCAGTCGAGGCCCTCTTCGGAGGTTAAAATATAACATATTCACTCACAGTGTATTTCTGTTCTAAACTGTCAATTAAGATTATGGTTGGATATGTATTGATTGCATATCTTTTATTGCAATCAACGTTATGTGCAAGTTAAAGAGACTCACAGATACCATATTGAGATGGCAGCGTTGCAAGGTGGCCTGCCAGATATCTAACCAAGATAGGAGGCTCGACAGCAACGTTATTAAATTGCACTTTCTATTATTCCGTAGAAGATATCGCCAAAGAAGTTAGAAACCCCTCTTTCTTCACACCTAACAACTAAAAGACGGACAGGGGTACTAGGGCAGAATGTAAAGAAATTACTAAAATGTTTGTCGGCCCTTATAATATATAAAGATTGGCACTAGTCTAACTTGCGATTCCTTTCAAAATTATCTTCAATATATATATATATAAAATATATTATATATTCTATATAAATGGAGACTATGATCAGACATGGTGACACTGAAGACTGTTGACTGGAATGATTAGTACACAGGTGATTGGAACGCCGAATGTCCAGATAAGTAAGACATATGTTTTCTGTTGAGATATTGGTTCATTACAGTTTTATTGTATGGTTATTTACTGCTATGTATAGTCAATTCAACTCAAATGGACGCACCTTGTTGGCTGGGAGAAATATGTAAATCCAAAATAATTCTCACTGATTCTAATAGTAAACTGTAAATGTGTATATATGTATATATATAATTGTATTTTACTTTATTAACAACTACCAGGGCAAACAGCTATAAAGCCACAATAGCTAGTAGTTTAAATAAATTAGAACATTGTGAGCCTGCGGTTTGAAATGCTAAAACTACTGTATATAATATATCGGTGTTTGTGAGCGTGTGTGAATGTATGTTAAATTGCATCTCACTTATACTTGTACCAGTAAATACGTAAGTAGGAGAGTGCTAGTGTGTTGATGAGACGTTTGTGGTATGGTTTCTGTCTGACTGTGTGTGCACATGTTTAGACACCATACAGTGAGAGTGGGAGGGGTAGAGTTTCATCTTGGTGCAAGGGCCACCAAACCGTGCCCTCTACACTCTAACAATGCACTTCATTAAAGTGAGAACTAACAAGTTATTACCACAATATTCTGCACACATCACTGCGGCTGGCCGCATCACACTTATCGCTGCTAGTTCTGTATAGTATGTTCGTTTATTTTCATGTGCGGTGAGTGCAGACGCTAAATTCCTGCGATATATATATATTTAAACCTTAAATTTTCTTCATACATGGCAGCAAACAGAGTGCCACCTCTACTATGCCTGGTGGTATTACTAGCTAAACTCTGCTATTTCGTACCAGAAATTGACCTTACATCTAAATATCGTGACTTGCTGACGTCATCTATGTGCACTACCACAATATCTGTGATTATATTATATAATAAACAGCTAATATTATATTAGTTGATTGTGACGCATGTGTTGATGGATGTTGTTTTGCTTGTGGATAGGGAACCCAGGCTGATGACTTTGCTTTGCCTGAAAATTAATTTCAGTTTTCATATTCGTACTCTTTTTTCCTAACTGCTAGTAAAAGGAAATATTGCGATCGTGTCAAAGTTGCGATATCCAGTTTTCACCGGATATATACGTTTTGAAGTTCCCTGAGTCCGAAAAAGTGGTATTTAGAAATTGGTCTGTGTGTGTATGTGTGAGTATGTATGCGTGTGTGTGTATGTGTGTGTCTGTGTGTGTGTGGGTGTATGTATGTGTGCGTGTGTGTGTAGTATGTATGTGTGTGTCTGTGTGTATGTGTGTGTCTGTGTGAGAGTGGGTGTATGTATGTGTATGTGTGTGCGTGTGTGTGTGTGTGGTATGTATGTGTGTGTGTGTGTGTGTGTGTGTGGGTGTGGATGTATGTGTGTGTGTATGTGGGTCAACATAACTCAAAAACGGAAAATCGCAAAAAATTCAAAATTGATATTTCAAGTGGCCGCATGGGACCCGATAATAAGGAATTTGGTTAACATCAGTAACCGAAAGTTACTGAATAAATCTTTCAGTTTTGCGATATTCTCAAAAACGGCTCCAATAATTTTCTTTAAATATGGTATTTTCTTTGGTATATTAAATGTTATTTAATTGATATTAAATTAGGAAAGCAAAAAAGGAAGAATGGGAAAAGAGATGTTCCTTTATAAATAGCCAACTAGATATCAGTAAACAGCGGCTGCCCTGGAGTGCACTGAGATCCTTGAGGACACAAACAAAGCAAAGGGTACGGTGAAAAATGATTACGTTTGGCGAATGGCATCAATACATTAAAGACCTTTCAACTGAAGAAAAGAGAGAATTTGTTGAAGAGGATGAATATTGCAAATATGAAAATATTGGTGAAGTAGAAGAGGAGCTGAAAAAATGGGAAAGCTCCAGGTCAGCATAGAGCTACTTAAATATGGAGGGCAGAAAATAAGGGTGATGCTAGGTTTTTTAATAAGATACTAGAAGATGAACATATACCTGACGAAATGATGTTAGGATATATTACACCAATATTTGAAAAAGGTAATCAGAAGCTGTTGTTACGGGGTAACAATATTGGAGTTGTTCCGTCCTCTACTTTTTAGTTTAGGATTAGTAGTAGGTTAGGTAGTGTATAAGTTAAATTAAGTTAGCGTAAGTAGTTTATTAGTCTGTCGATATGAATGTAGTTATGTTTGTTTCGTTAGTATAAGTTTAGTTGTATTTAGTGATAATTTTATAGAATTAAGTGAGAAGGAAATTAGAGGAGAAGGCCTGAAGTAAGAAGAGGAGAAGGGAAAACAGGGGAGGGACTGGATGAGGAGAAAGAAGTGGGGGAGAAGAGGGAAGATTAATAGGGGATAACAAGACAGAAGGCCTAGCCGGCTAGTAAGAAGCTACAAGGTGAGCTCTGAAGTGAAAAGAGATTTTCCAACGCGAAAGCGGACAAGCGGGCTTCCTCGAGGAGGGGGCGACATCATACCCGTCAAGGGAATCGAAGAGGAGGAGCAGGGAAAATCGCAGTAAAATGAATAGGTGCATTTGTTGTGTGTGGTGATTGTAAAGAAAAATTAACAATTTATGTTGTGTGAACTCCACTAACCAGGCATGGTGTAAAATAGTAAATAAAATATAAAGAAAATTGAAATAAAAAGGGGAAACATTTTCTGTTGGCCAGAGTAATTGAAATATTGTATATAGATTAGAAGTTAAACCGCTCATTTTATTTCATTTACTTTCTTTTATTTCGTTCTGATGTTATTTCTTTATTTTCCCGAAGTGTAATTTTATGTTAATTTAATTATATGTATGTTTTAAATTTACTTGGCGTCCTATTTCCTCTTTTTGTCAAAAGTTGCTGGCAGACCGTTTAAATCGGCAAATTTTAATAAGCTATAGGAAGTTGTAAGCAGGTAACTCGTTACCTGAGGTGGTAAGGCGCCCGCTTTTAAACAGTAGAACCCAGGTTGCATCTAGCCAGTAGCATTACTTCTTTTTTGTGGAAAGAAAATTATATTTTTATTATTTATTTATACTATCATTTTTTTTTATTTTATTTTAGAAAACGATATTTTTATTTATTGATTATTACAGTAACGTAATTTTATTTAATTACTTGAAAGGGCCAAGGTAATTTTCATTTTATTTATTTCTTTATTTAAGATAGGTTTCTCTGTTGGACCTCTGAAAAGGAAAAAAAAACAGAGTGGCACCCTGGAACTTCTCTTACTATTTTCCTGTTTACCCACACTCAGTCCACACTTATATCCTAGTTTTATACATGTTATATGGAATTTTACTTGCATGGATAATAAGAATATTTAGATGGATAGCTGCATAAGGTAGTAAAATAAATTTAATACAAATAAATTTTTTGATAATAATGAAAAGGTTATTTATTCGTACCGTCGTAGGAGTAGTAATTTTGAATTGAGTCTCCCATACTGTGTAGTAGTTGGCGCTGTAGGGTTAAACTGAGATGGAACAACTACAAACACAACACATATACATAGGTACATACAATGAATTTATTTCAGGGTGTATTCCCTAGTTAATTAAAATATCGGAAATACGTGCTGTATGAGTATAAGACCGCGGACCAGACGGTGGTGGGGTTAAATTAGGCGGGAATTCGTATGCAAATTCACTTTTGTAGGTGCAATGAATGCAAATAGGATTTGTCGACAAGTAGAGACTTACACACATACACCCTTCGTCGTAAATGTATATACATATTCGTGTGAGTTTGCTCACATTGCAAACACACAAAACTCGATAGATCCTAGGGCTTTATATTCCACATTATTCGTGGAACAGTTGAGACAGCTCTCTCTCCCTGGAGCCCGCAGCCGGCTCCAGCTCTTGATGTTGTTGACAACGCTGACATGATGAATACATATAAATTCTAAATATATTTATGTATTATAGCACTGCCATCTAAATCGCACGTCATCTATCTCTAATAAACTTACATTTATTGAGCTGTTTACTTATGGGTATCTGTCGCAAGCTCGTCACATTGTCATTTCACTTACTTTGCATAACAACAGCCAATTAAGAGGATTCATAGAATTTAACTCTCAGCTTGTTTAGATTTGCTAGATTGTCTGGATCTAGTAGACTGTGTCGATGCTAATTACTAAGTCAGCACTAAAGATCCTCGTAACTCTGAGAGCTATCCTACATCTCCTATGCTACCTTGTTCTATAACATGACTGTAAACTACAGTTTATCTATTTACGCTAATCCCAAATAGCTTCTTATATATTAAACTACTTTTGGGGCTAAGTTTAGTGAATCCAAGGTAGCGGAATAATTTTGTGTTTATATCTGCGATCAGTCACTTGTCAAGGTCCAAGCAATATTTCATTGTTACAAGATATAACGGAATCGCTATACCATGATATAATTTTTATTCTTTTATTTTACTTTTTTTTAATTTAAGGCGCGTCATCATCTATGGTCATTGGCGTCCTGAGCTTTCACATTTTCTGCTGGCCTCCGGACAGTGTTCTCTCGTTACTGCCCATTATCGGACAGTGAGCTGTAGAGGCACCTAGGAAGAGAAAATTTAAGGCTTCACTACTGGACTCAAATCCGGGACCTCCAGGTGGAAGTCCAGCTAACACTGAACTAATCCCTTCCTCTTATTATTATTACTTGCATTATATCTTTATAAAAACTTTAATCCATATCTTGCCACAGGGGATTAATTGTAGCTGCGAAGGTTTATATTTACGAAATAAGTCTATGCTTATAATGAACCTACATATACATAAACTTATACATTATATATACATCCCTGTTCTCAGCTGTTAACCTGTAAACCTGCAAATGCGCAGTATTTGTAATTTAATACAAAAACTAGAACATATAAACAAGTGTCAGACGGTTGTGGTACAGCTCATCATGTTGTATTCTTGAAATAAAGTTTTTTTTTCTAAATTCATTCAAGTAATACATAAACTATGAGAGAGAGAGAGACAGAGAGAGTTTCAAAAGAGTTTTTGGGGATACAAATTTTTATTGCAAGAGAAGTATTCAACTTAACGGCCATATCAACTCGGTAATCTACCTCTTGCCATACCTTGTCAAACATAAGCCTAATTGATAGTGGTCTAGTTCGGCCGTAGCACGTGGAAGCGATGGAATCAATTTTTTTTTTTTCGATAGCCTCACAAAAAACCTTTTGCCGCACATCTATCCAACGCGGCCTAGCGGAGGAGCGTGAACTACAGAGGTGGAGCTCACTACTTCACTACTTGAACGCCGCCTAACGGATGAGTGTGATCCATAACGCTGGGACTGTTCCAAAAGAGATTCTTTGAGTTTCTCATTCCTATGAAGCGATAAGTTCCCTAACTCAATATTCCCTAACCATCTTCCTTTGGAATGCCAATGGTTTAGAATCCCATACACTTGAACTAGACGCACTACTTCATTATCAACGAATAGACGTTGCACTAATCACTGAGACTCACTTCACTAGTCGATCACACTTTAACATTACTGGCTGTAGGACTTACAGGACGGACCAACCAGATGATGCGGCTCACCGAGTATGACTTTAATAATAAGATATTCCATATCCCATCACCTCATTCCTTCTCAATCCACAGATTCTCTTAAGTCTACTATTATCTCTTCAACTTCAAATCCCTTCCAGTATACAATTGCAGCAGTGTACATTCGTCTAAATCGTATTTTCACCTCACACAAGTTCCTATCCTTTTTTCAGTCCTTAGGTCATGTTTTATAGCAGGTGGTGACTACAACGCGAAGCACCCTCAATGGGGCTGTAGATCATCTAATCCTCGTGGCTGGGCACTAAATAGTGCTATATCCCAAGCCAACCTTTCCATTCTTTCCCATTCTGAACCCACTTATTGGCCATCCTCTCCTCCAAAAAAGACCAGACATCCTCGACTACTTCATTTGTTCCAATAATGTAACCTCCATTCATTCAAAAATTTTCAATTTTCATGCACCTTCCTGTGATCACTCACCCATATTACTTATTTTAGATACTATACCTATCCCAACTGCTCCTAAAGAAAGATTAATAACGGGACCTATTGACTGGAAATTATTTCAGGCTTTTCTTGACCAGTCACTGGACCTCAACATACCACTAAAGACTCCTGATCAGGTAGATGAAACAGTCAACTTACTGACAATAAGCGTACAAAACTGTATCTGGGACGCTACTAAACAAACAAAATCAAACCATAGTAACGCTACTACATATTACTTACCGACCAGAATTAGAATGTTAATCACAGAAAAACGGCGTGCTCGAGCCATATGGCAGCGTACCAGATACCCTTCAGACAAACAGACTTACCAGACATTTAAAGCACGAACTTCAAAAAATTATAAACGAAAGATATGAAAATTACACAGCATTACTTACATCAGCCAACACTTTATGGACAGCTACAAAACGTATATTATTCTATAAAACTGACCCATCCTATACTTCGTACAGATGGCTCTTGGGCCAAAACTGACGAAGAAAATCCAGCTTCTTTGCCCAACACCTCATCATGACATCCTAGATCCACAGCACATGGCAGACGTCAAAGACCAATTAACCGCACCCCTTCCTCTTACTTTATCACCTAAAACATTTTCTCCCAGTGAAGTAAAACATTTAATTAACCACCTTCCTCTAAAAAAAGCCCCAGGCTATGACCTGATAACCACCAAATCCTCCGAAACTTTCCTAAGAAGTCATACGTTTTCCTAACTTATATTTACAACTCTGTCCTAAGAACTACCAACTTTCCTGCCCCTTGGAAGTTTTCATCAATAAAATTGGTCCCAAAGCCCAACAAACGAGTTAACCTTCCTTCATCCTATCGTCCCATTAGTTTGTTGCCTATAATGGGCCTAAATTCTGGAGAAGCTCCTATTTATACGCCTGTATCCTCTTCTTCAAGATATAATCCCTAACCATCAATTTGGCTTTCGAACCCTTCACTCCACCATTCAACAATGCCATCACGTTGTAGACACCATTGCTTCCTCCCTTGAGCAGAAGCAGTATTGCCCGGGTGCCTTTCTTGATGTCACACAAGCGTTTGACCGAGTTTGGTATTTGGGCTTGCTGTGGAAGCTCAAGAGCGTCCTACCGAGTACCTATTTCCTAATCTTAAATTCCTATTTGTCTGAGCGATATTTCTGGGTCAACCATGGTTCGGTAATTTCACCTATATATCCTATCCAAGCTGGCGTTCCCAAGGGAGCATTCTCGGTCCTCTTCTCTACACTATATACACTGCTGACATCCCCACTTCCCCTCATACACTGCTCTCTACTTTTGCAGATGACACTGCCATTCTCTCCCCGCATAACGACCCCGTAATTGCTTTTAGAAATCTTCAAAGCCATTTGAGCTCACTGGAAACCTGGTGCAAAAAATAACGAATAAAAATTAACGAGACAAAATGCCAATACACTGCTTTTACATTAAGACGGACTACATTGCCCCCTCTATATTTTAATGGTATTTCTCTTCCAACTGCTGACCATGTACGCTACTTAGGATTGTACATTGACAAACGACTCATCTGGAACCCTCTAAACTATCCCTACAATATAAAAGACTAATTTACCTGGTATTACCCAAACCTATGTGGACATACGCTATTGAACTATGGGTTCAACCAGAAATACCAATTCCCGCCGAATCCAGTCATTCCAATCCAAAATCCCCAGAAAAATTTGCAATGCCCCCTTCTATGTATCAAATCTCACCCTACATCAAGACCTCAATATTCCTTTCATAACCCAAGTTGCTAAAACCAAGCACAAAAAGTTCCATCTGTCCCTCTCTGCTCACCCTAATGCTCTAGTACGCCAACTAAGTTCTTCTACCCTTCCAGATAATCCTCCCAGACGATTAAAACGCCGCTGGCCTCGAGACTATCTAATGAATTACTAAGTTATTAACTAGGTAAAGCCATATGTTTTGTTTTGTTTGTTTTTTTTCTTATGGAGTTTCTTCGCTGGGTGAGTTCTCCACACAAGTGACTCAGGTGATTTGTATCTTTTCACACATTTACTATTGTATTTATATACAGATGTAAATTACAAATAAATGAGAAAAAAATCTAACCAAACACTTTTCTGCAATGCAGTGATTGCACAAATAAAAACAAGAAAGAAATTACTTACAAGAGCAAGTTTGGCAAGAGAGAAATACTTGGCTGTTTGTATATTGTAAGAATCAGCCACCAGCTCTTAACTGATGTTCTTATGATCCTATTATGTTCTTTGATCGTAGTTTTTATGCATAAATAATTTTATTCTGTTACGTACTATTATTACAAGTAGTCAGGTAAACTACCATTTTACCTGGATTTGAAAAAATCTGTGCAACTAAACAGCCAAATATAGAAGTGGTAGGGGATACGTACCAACCTACTACCTACTAACACTGGCGGGTAGAGAAGGGATTGTGGCCCAATAGAGAGGACTAAACACTGGACCAATTCAATTGCCTACAATATCATTTGAAATTTGGCGCCACGAATTCCGCACAACTATCTAAAATCAATTCTTTGGAAAAATGTGACCAATAAAGGTGATACGTTTAAATCTGCGCAGTTAGCATACAGTTTGAAGGAAATCCTTATACATGTGTTTGAGAAAATTCCAAAAGATCCAAAAACCTATTATGTAAAGTCGCACATCCGGATTTTATTCAAATTTGGAATTCTAGTAAAGCATCTAATGTACATTAACATTATATAAGTAGTGGTATTGAAGTGCTACTTTAGAGGAAAGCATATGTTCCATTGAAGTGGTATTTTAGAGGAAAGCATATGTTCCATTGAAGTGGTATTTTAGAGGAAAGCATATGTTCCATTGAAGTGGTATTTTAGAGGAAAGCATATGTTCCATTGAAGTGGTATTTTAGAGGAAAGCTTAGTGTTACTTTTCTCCAAGAAATCCCAAAAAACAGTGTTTCTCCAGAACAACCCCCCAAAAAATCAATATTTCCAGGAAATGTTTCAACAGTATCAAATTTATCATAGTGATAGCGATTTGAAAAACACTTGAGTTTCCGAGTTGAGAGCACGTCAATGGTTTGCCACGCATCTTCTTTACTAAGGTTCATTGCCTTATTGGTTTTCAAGGTGTAACGACCCTGAAGAGGCTCATTGCAATATGGGCGATACGGTATTTTAGCAAACCACTGACGCGGTCTGAACCCGGAAACTCAAGTATTTTTCATGAACATGGCCGCGGAAACCTAAAAAACATGATAAGGATTTATTTGTGAAAATAGTAAAATAATGACTATTTTTTAAGGAGGGGTTAACGTCCTGCTACCAAATTAGTTTAGATAGTATACGATGTTTAAAAAAAATCGTGGGAGCGGTTTTTGAGGAAATGCGAAAATTCAGTACAGTGGCACTTCCGGTGATGAACTTTGCTCAAAACCTTCGGTCATATGCGGTGGTAGTACCTATATGGAATGACAAGTTTGAGCTTACTGCGATTATTCGTTTTTAAGATTTTCGCTCTCTCTCTCTCTCTCTCTCTCTTACACACACACACACACACACACACAATCCAAGTGAGAAGACCACCTGTGAATGATATTAGAAAGTCTTTACTTTATTTGCAGGTGGCTAATAAGCTTTCTCTCGGTCAGGGCTCATTGTGGAGTTGAGGGAAACGAGTTGGCCAAGGAAAGTGCAATTAGCTCCCTACCAAGGCAACTGTATCATTCCAAGGAAAGTTTATGAATGCTAAATCGTATAAAGTTGGAGTAGTGCAGTTAATGGAAGCGCAACAAAAGAGTTTTTTCTCATTTTATTGATGGCCAACAAGCAGACTATTTGCCACTTGATGTATGGTCATCACATGGCAAGTTTGAAGTGGACACGGAAAAAACTGAGCTTATCTGCACAGTTATCAATTTAACTGATAGTGCACTGTGTCTTTGTGGAGCGTAGCTAGACATGGGACCACATTATATATCAGTGCCGAAAACGTGAGAAGAAGGGTAAGAAGCCAGCTAATTAGATATATATTAGCAACAGAATATACAGCACACACATACTTACATACACACACCATACATACGTATACAGACCATTCACTAAAGGTACTTTTTTCGTATTCAAGAGAGCCTAAAATCATGTCATTCTGGTGAAAACTCTATTTCGAAAATTTGCCCCAATCGCACTTCTCCTGCCAGGAATAAGGGAAAGTAAAAAAACATTTACATTTAATAAATATGTATTTATAAAATTAGACATAAATCGTTACAAATTTTTGTAAATAAAAGTTTGGAAACCACTGCCTCACACTATCAACAGTAACGAGACTATATTGTTTGTTATTGACAATAGAAAGTCAAGTATGTTGGCCAGTAAGGGCAAACATTCCCGGAGCACTGAATCTGACTTCCCTAAAAATTGCTCTAAGAAATCATCAATTGTTGGTTCTTAAAACAACTGGTGCAAAAGTAAATTAAGTGTATATAAAAAAAAATCTCATGTTTTAAAAAATGAATCTACAAATGAATGCAAATTTTGATTATAGAACAATTTTTTCAATTTTCGTTCCTTTCTCCATAAAGCTCCAGAAGTTTTCCTAAACTTGATATACATAATTTAAACAAATGAACCAATTAGTACACAATTTCAACAAGTAGCACTTTTATTTGAAATGATTGCATTATTTCCTGTTTCAGCGGTTAGAGAAGTAGATTAGAGAAGTTCACTCTAAAGATCAAAGGAACCTATTAAATGAATTACATAATTAATGGCTCAGCAAACATATCACTGATTGTAAGAGTTCTCCTGTCAATGATGACCTTCTTATAATAATAAAAAGGGGCGCGACAGCGCAATCCATAATTGATACCATCATTATCAATGATAGTTTGCATCAGTTCACCTAAACAAATTGAACATGTAATAAATAAAATATCTGCTAATATATACTTCTAATATCTGCTTGATCCCTTAAATGGAAGTGGAGAGCCATACGGACGCATCAAGTCGGCTAGTCTCGCAATCAAACATCGCCGTAGGGAAGCAATTCAATACTTACTGTTGGTGAAACTGTCTCACCCCTGTAATAACGCTCATCATGTAGTATTTACACAACATATCATTGATAACAGATGTAACAGAGCTAATATCAAAAGTGGAGTGAGGGGATTAAGTGAATATATCGTTGCATCAATGTTCAAACATGCTGCATTATTCAATTAAAATATTACAATTACACTCACTGTAGAAGACATTGACAGTTTGATATTTACAGAATGTCAAGGGCAAAATATTGCAGTGATGTTGATGGCTGATTTAATTCATAAACACAATAGCCATTCAAGAGAATTTTCCGTAAATCACATATAAATTTACTGTCCGACATTTCGGAAAACTGCGGCATCCTTCATTAGGAAATGTCAAGAAGAAGCAGGTTTTGGAAAAGGGTAATATCTATGGTTTATATAAAACCCGTATTAATCATTTTTTGATGATAAAATTGTAGTTTCCAAAAAAATGAAGCAGGCAGCGGAGAACCACAGCCGTAAACTTTAAAGGCGTAGAATAAGTCCGACACAAACAGAATTTTACATCAAGATCAAACAATAATAACAATATGTGGATGGGTCCGCAATGCAGGTTAAACATCCGGTATTTTATCCGTTGTAGCATACGTATTGATTTTGTTCCTTACCGGTTTCGGATTTTCATGCATCGTCAGAGCAAATTTGGTGAATTCCGAAACTGGTGAGGAACAAAATCAATATGTAGCTACGGCGGATAAAATACCGAATAATAACAATAATAGCGGAGACGGCTGTGGTATTCCGCTGCCTGCTTCATTTTTTTAATTTCTGCTCTAGTGATGTTTAGTCGACATTTTTATAAATTTTCAAATTTATTACCACAGTTAGTAATTGGAAGTATGCGCACTAATCCAGAAACACCTCCTTTTGTAGGTTACAGTCAACCCCTTCCCACGTATCAACCCCTTGCCCACGTACCACCTGTCCTCTGTCACTAGGCTCGGTAACGCTCTCTTCGCTGAAGTCGTAACCCATATATCGAAGTGAAAGAGGTATTCCACGTCAAAAGTTTTTAACTGAAATAAAAAAAATCATTTGTGAGATCCACAATTTCAGCACTAGCAAGAATTTTTGCTTCCATTTTGGAGGGCTATTATCAAAATCAATATTTAAAAACACCTTTTGAACTCATGACGGTAGAAAGTTGATTCCTATAATCTAGGCCGGACACAATATACTTCCTGTTTCAGCAACATGAAGAACTAGTGTGGCACACACAGACACATACAACTTTCTCCCACTCTAAGTATTACAATACTTCAAGTTGGCAAATTTGTCTTCATATTTGGAAATTTTCCTTCGATTCATCGATTCGTTTAAAATGACCAACAAATAAAGCTGGATATAACGGTCATTGAATATGTTAGATCTTCAGACATAAGAGGCTACCTGGAAGTGTATACCAGCAAGCCATCAATTCCCTAGAAAACTGAATAGCAGTTTTAGGCTAGGAGACAATAACGTTACACAATAACCTACCTGAAATAAATTTCCCATACAAATATTGCAAAAAAAGTGATACATTTTAAAATATGCATAGGGAGAATTCCTATTTTGAAGAAAATCTTTGGAGCTGTTTTCCAAGAAAATGCCGAAAGTCTTAGAAAAACCATTCAATAAGGTCACATTTCCGGTGGCACTTTTGATTTTTTGCAACTAGGAATTTTTAACAATGCAATTAATGGCGTTGAAGGCGTAACATTGTAATAAAAGGGCGGCTCTTTACTGGATAATGTACAAAAATACAATTTACAATATAAAAAATTGATAGTATGCGAAGTTTAAGAAAATAGAGAAAATCGCAAAAACTATTCGGTAACTGTTTGGTACTGTGGAACTTGCGATTGCCTACTACTGACTGAAAACTGCATGTTAGTTGTACTATATACGGAATACAGACATTCAGCTCCATAATTATTCATGTTTAAGGATTTCTTGTTCTATTCGTATACAGAACTATACACCAATCTCAAAGACATTTATTTCTTACACTAAGGACTTCTGAACTTTGCTTAACAAGTCGTATTGCTAGTCGCATACTATCAATTTTTCATATTGTACAAAATTTTGATATGACTGCAATTCTCCAGTTACTCAACGTTAAACAACATCGCTACCTCTCCATTGTCCTCAATTATTAAAGGTTGAATGAATTTTTAACAGATCGCAATATGATAAGAAAAGCACAGTTATTTTTTCATGTAGAAAAACATACAAGTTGGGCCTATTAATGTAGAGTGTAAGTTTGTTTACTATGTTGGCTCACCTGAGCCGCAGTTAAATTACTTTTGTAACCAATGGTACACAAATCTGTTCGATCTGTTATATGATATGAGCAAGACCCAATGTGATTGGAAGGCCGTCTTCTATCCTCAGCATCCCTACTACCACAACCAGCCAATCTTATTATATTATGGAAAACAGATCGCAATAGGGAATGGTGCTATATTACTGGTGATTGGTACCCAGGCTACATTGCAACCTCATCAGCGCCAATTCCAATTGTCTCCCATCATAACTTAATGGTATAATTTAAGGTAGTGTATAGGTGGAAGCGGTTGCTCGTGTATGGAAGGATGCTCGTCTGTAGGTGCGAGATCTCTACAACTTCGGGCGTTCCATACTTGTCGGTGGGGTACTGTAACCCCACCTTTATCGTTTGGTATATATATATATATAAATAAGAGAATAGCCTTCCCAGTCCATATGATTGGCTGGGAAATTGAGATTCAGTACTGCACACCCTACCTGACTCTACAGCCCAGTAAGCCATAACCCTGCACTGTTGCATAATGCACTAGGCCCCCCCATCAATATTCTGCAACCTATTTCCAGTAAAGCTAGCCTACCTTGCAACTATGCTTCACAAACCATCAGAACAGTTACTTTTCAACTAACTCCTCGTCTGCACTAATGATAATCCTGTCCAAGGTGTATTCCATTTCATGGAAACTACTCTTTTTTTTAAACTATATATCATAAAAATTTTTCCAAAATTTAAAAATATAAATTTAAAAATTCATCCAATATTTAAGCTACTTTTCAGTTAAAATAACCCAGTGGCAGGGCCATTCTAACAAGGGATTGTCTGTAAAATTGAAATTTTAATCAAATTTCAATCAAAGATAGATAGATAGATAGATAGATAGATAGATAGATAGATAGATAGATAGATAGATAGTTAGATAGATAGATAGAAGATAGATAGATAGATAGATAGATAGATAGATAGATAGAGAGATAGATAGATAGATAGATAGATAGGCATATAGATAGATACCAGAATAGATAGTTCGATAGATAGATAGATAGATAGATAGATAGATAGATAGATAGATAGATAGATAGATAGATTGATAGATAGATAGATAGATAGATAGATAGATAGATAGATAGATAGATAGATGATTAGATAGATAGATTAGATAGATAGATTAGATAGATAGATTAGATAGATAGATTAGATAGATAGATTAGATAGATAGATTAGATAGATAGATTAGATAGATAGATTAGATAGATAGATTAGATAGATAGATGAGATAGATAGATTAGATAGATAGATGAGATAGATAGATGAGATAGATAGATAGATCGAATAGATAGATACGATATATAGTATAGATAGATAATATATAGATAGATAGATGGATGGATGATGGCTAATAGATAGATAGATAGATAGATAGATAGATATATAGATAGATAGTTAGATAGATAGATAGATAGATAGATAGATAGATAGATAGATAGATAGATAGATAGATAGATACATTTCATACATCTCGGTTTGCAAACACTTAATATCCACGGTTTTATTTAACACAGTTATTAGTCTTATCCATTCTTTGCACTATAGCATGTTTTGTCAGTCTATTAGGTAGTCTTATTTTATTAATTCTTGTAGTTAGTTTCTAGAGTTTCTTTTCTTTTTCATGTATTTAAAATGTAATATTTTATAACGTGTATATTGAATTAATTCCAACTCCCTGCGTCAAGTATTTGTATTACTTTATACGCAGAAATAAATTTATTCTATTTATTCTATTCTATTAGGTAGTCTATTATTTGTCATTTGCAGTAATTTTATTATGTAATTTTTGTGTAATTAAAATGTATAACCATGTAATGGGAATAGAGCTGTTTCTAGAAATAACATGTAATTCGGGGCGTCCAGTGGAAGCACTAATAATTTTTTTAATGCAAATATTTCAAATTGTTCTACCTTTTGAATTCATTAAACACCAAGCCTGGCCAGCATAGCACACTATAGATTTACAAACTGAATTAAAAAATTTTCATTTATCTGAAAAGTAAATTTTGTTCCTGTTAAAAGATTATCGAACATATAATTAAAACCATGTTTTGCGGAAGTTATTTTTTTGTTTTAAGTGGTAGGATACTGTTCCCAGAGAGTTTATGATAATCCCTAGATATTTATAATGTGGTACAATTTCGATTTCTTCATCTCCATAAAAATCATCTCTCTTGACCCAGAATAAAGAACCCAGAAATCATCTCTCTTTAGATCCTCAATAAATAAAGCGCAGCCTAGGGCTTAACAAACCCCTATTTCAAACCATAACGAAGCTCTCTGAGAGTCCTTTTCTATCCCAAACTACCGAACTTGTATCTTCATATAAACTGTTCAAAACATTTATAATTTTCGTTGACATACCCAGATTTGCTAGTTTATAAAATAGAGCATTCCGATCAATTGAGTCAAAAGCAGCTTCAAAATCCACAAGAAGGGCCTACGGTCTCTTCTTTGCTAATTTAATTTGAATTATACCAAGAAGAGCATAATGTGGCTTACCGTGGAATATCCTTTGCGAAAATCTGCCTGGTATTCATTGATTAACTGATGCTCCTCTACCTATATATCGAGTTTATTGATTAAAGTCCCGGTAAACAATTTGGCTATACAATTATAAAAAAGGATATGCCCCTGTAATTTTGCAATGTTAGAATCTCCTTTTTTAAATAGCGGGAATATAATTGACTGTGCAATACATTTAGGAACAAGTCCCGAATTCAAGATTTTATTAAATATTCATACTATCTTTTCTTGTCTTGGATGGCGCATTTTCGTAAAATTCATAGCTCACCCTATCTAGCCCAGGAGCTTTATTACCTTTTGTTTTTGTAATAACTGTTTCTGGTTCCGATATAGTAATTTCTTTGTCTAATGAGGAAACTTTAATGCACGGTTCTGTATACATTATTGGACTACTTGCCCTTTTCGATTAAGCATGCTTTTAAAATATAAAAACAAGTTCGATAAACCAACTTGGTCCCAATTCTATATTTTTTACCTTTAAAACTGTATATTATTTCCCAAAACTCGGATGGAATTTTCACAAACCTTAAACTATTTAATAATTCTATCCGGTAGTTTTTTTTCTTTAATTCACTTAACTCTTTGTATTTATTGTTAATTACTTTTATTATTAAAGTAGAATTAGTTTTCTTGAACAAGTTCAATAACGAAAATGTTTTCTCAATTTTTGACTTTCTTCATCAAACCATATTTTAAAATAATATTTTAGTATAAATCTGTTTTAAATTACTTTTACCTAAATTATAATAATATGTACCCAGTTTCAATAACCCAAGCTATAGTCTCGTTTACACCTTCGGTACCCAGATCTGACCATGCGATAGAGAGACGTTCCATCTTATTTATGAAGACTCGTTCATAGCCTTTATTTAGTTTAAATTTAGGTAACAAGCACAAAGACTTAGATTCAATTCTTTGACCTAATTTGAGCGAGATTGGCAAATAAACTGAGAAAATCTGTTCCTCTACTTCAAATTTGTGACGGAAGGTAAACAATTTGCTGTTACACAGTATATATCATTTACTGAACATCCCATTGAACCAATTAACGTATAAGTACCGTCTAAAGCGCCATCAGTTCTGCCTATAAATATTAATATAAATCATTACCTTCTAAAAAATCCAAGAATATTTTACTTTTTTTTATTGATGACTTTACATACTTATTCTGAGCTGATCTAACTGTTAAAACTATCCAGCAATGCGATCAAAATAATATATGAACTTGTCTATCATTTTATAAGAAAAGTTACTAATATTAAAATATTCCTATGTTCGGTTAAACGCATTTAATTAAGTTTATTGCCTTTTATTCGCTACTGGTAATAACCTCTACATTTCATTGTATCAGCTGATAGGTTTAAACAATGAGGTGCGTATTACAAAGATATACTACATGTTGGTGTAATAAAAGGAATGGTTGAAAGGAATGATTATTGTAATCTTACCGGTTGTTATGGTTATGAGTGAAATTATCATCAGATCGTTCAGAACAGTACCTATTCTGAGGACGGTGAGCTCAACAAAAATAACACAATATAACTATGAAGTGAACAAAAAACTCATAGACTTGATAATCTGTTTGGCCAACCAGGGATCACCAGGGAAAAGTTTCCCGCCACTATATTGAATTTTTGTTTTTGTATAAAACGACTAATGTTCCAAATAAAGATGAGAGGAATTCATTTTGTGAGTCAGCATCTTGTAAGGAGTTCGATTAGCGAAGTAATTGCAGCGTTAAGGTCAATTACTGTAAGCGTGCAATTTCAATGTTTGAGTAAAGCATCAATAAAAAGTGAACGCTAACATTTTGAAAACAATCATTTTTAGAAACAAAAGATGTGAACACTCACCAAATTTTCTCTTACAACAGTTCTGATTCTCAAGTGGTAAGTGGTAAATTTTTCTACAAATCATTCAGGTGGATTGAAGATAGACTACTGAAAAGGCATTTTTGAAATTAGGCTGAACAACCCAGTTCCCAGCAATAATTCTAAAATTACTTTTTTCAGAAAAACTGTACAACAAAATATAAGCCTTTAGGTGCTTACAAACATTCAGGGACATCGCACTTGCAATTCAATATTCTAACTTGGAATTTTAACAGCAGATTTAATTACATAGGTGATAGTTCTGTATAATATATTGGAACAGACAATTTAGAGAGCGACTCCTCCCACGTCTTCCTGTCACCAGAACATCTTACATCTGCGAAAATCAATTTTCCTAGGTAAATATATCAAATAAAATAAAGAGACAGCTACATTTATATAGGATGCATACAAAGTTTAATGAAAATCTCGTAGCAATATTGGAGAAAATCGCATACAATCCATTCAGTAAAATGGTATTTCTTAAAAATAATTTAAAGATAATAAAGTGAAGATTTATTATTATATGAATGATCATTAGAGAAATAAAAGTAATAATAGATAAATTTGTGGCGGGAATAAGAACAGCATTGTCAGTGACTTTCGCGACATTAGTGGGTGAGATTGTCAATAAAGATATCGTCCTATCTAGGAGGCGCATCTTGTTTTTCCATGGAGGGAAAGAGAACTGGGTGGGCACTAGGCGGGAAAGGGGTGGGAGGTATGAGGAGCGAGAGAGAGTGAGTGCGAGAAGGCTGGGTATTTTCTTGGTTGTTATCAAGTTGACGTTGCTGTTGGTGTGAGTGCGAATCTGTCTGTCTGTAGAAAGAGTTACAACTGGATGCTAGGATACTCCGACCACTTTGAGCGCTTCCTATCAAGCAACAACTTAATGAGTCGTGGCGAACAAGAAGTGGAAGAAGGCTCGCCTATCCCCAATTCCAACTCTCTTTCAAAGTAACCATACTTCTTCTTTTATCGACGTCATTAGTGCGATCCAAGACCTACACCTCTGCCTCACTCACTCCCTCTCTCTCCGGTCGTCTTCGTCGTGCAAAGAGTAACACCACCTCCCCCCGCCCAATAACTCACACAGAGATCTCCTTCATGATCATTCCTCATTCTACCTCACTTTCCTATTCATTCCTTTTCAGCTCTTTTTACTGCTCTACCCAAAACTCAGATCGTACTAATATTTTCCCGGAAAAATATACGACCAGGATATTCAAACACTCTTTACTTTTATCCAACCACCATTATATCGAGTATCGCTCCTGGCTGTGGAGGGCCGAGGAACCACTTTTCTTCCGTTAAAAGAGCACGGCTCAGTCTTGGAAAAATGGTCTATCTCTTGGGAAAAATAATTATTTTTATCGAAGATTTATTTTTTCTTCAATTTTCCAAGATCTAACATTCAGCAAAATGTATTCATCAACTAATGATAAAAGAATGATGTGGACTGAAATATACATCAAGTCGATGTAGTTTTTTCTTTGCAACATAAATTCCAAACTAAAAATAAAAAAATCTGGTGTGAAAGACTCACGTGACTTCCTCCTACTAATACAGTTCTATTTATAAAATGACAAATTTTCTGTAAACTCAAATTTTACATATTAATGGTGGTATGGTGGGGGATACTCGCAACCTGCTCATCTAGGTATGGTGGGGGATACTCGCAACCTGCTCGTCTGGGCAAGTAGAGAAGCGATGATTATCTGTGCTCTAAAATCATTGAACCAACTATATTACAGGTACATACAATTTGAAATTAACCCCAAAAATTCTGCACAACTATCCAAAATAATTTTTTGGGAGAAAAATGTTTCAAATCAAAGTGATAAGTTTCTATTTATGCAGCAAGCATTATAACCGTTATAACCGTTTTCGAGGAAATTCCAAAAAACTCAATTTTGAAAATCTGGCAAGATCTGTCTCATACTGAGGGGGTAAAAGAAAGTAACAAATTCAAATAAAATTGATAGTTTTATATGAATACCGATGGCTTTCTATCTTAAAAGAAAGTCGTTGAACTTATTTTTGTTAAAATCGAGATAAACCAAAAAAAAAAAAAAAAAAAAAATCATTCAGTAGTGTTGCATTTCTAGTTGAAGAACTTTGATCTAACTTTCGGGTCGTATGCGTTAGTGGTACCTCTATGGACTGCCTCAAAACATGTATTTCTGCTGAAAACTCCAGTTCAGAAATTGGAAAATATTGCCAATTTTCGGGGTCGTATCGTTAATGGTACCTCTATGACTGCCTCAAAACTTATTTCCGCTGAAAACTAACTCCATTTGCCAGAAATTGGAAAATAGTCGCAATATTCGGGTCGTACTGCCGTTAGTGGTACCACTATGGACTGCCCCTCAAAACATGTTTTCTGCTGAAAAACTCCAGTTTCAGAAAGTGGAAAATATTGGCAATATTTCGGGTCGTATGCGTTAGTGGTACCTCTATGGACTGCCTCAAAACATGTATTTCTGCTGAAAACTCCAGTTCAGAAATTGGAAAATATTGCAGTATTTCGGGTCGTATGCGTTAGTGGTACCTCTATGGACTGCCTCAAAACATGTATTTCCGCTGAAAACTCCAGTTCAGAAATTGGAAATTATTGCAATATTTCGGGTCGTATGCGTTAGTGGTACCACTATGGACTGCCTCAAAACATGTATTTCCGCTGAAAACTCCAGTTCAGAAATTGAAAATATTGCAATATTTCCACAGTCTTACTATTTACAGGAGTAAGAGAAAGTCACAAATTAAAACCTATTATGATGTGACATTATCGTAGAGGGCTCAGTATGATTGCGTCAAGAAATTAAATGCTTATTTAATTGGATGAATAAGAGAAACTGACCGTAATCATCACGATTTTATTGGGACATTTTCTTCTAAGATGGAAATTTTTATGGAACGTTTGATTGGCTGCAACTTATAGATACAATTTGGTGGTTACAATTGTTGGTTTTAGAGATTAATGTTTACCTGAATGTGACGACAAAGTAGTAAGTACGTCACTGAGCAAAGCTTTCAGAGCTCTTGTGAATTTCTAAGCTGATTTGTTTTGAAAAAAGAGATATCTCTGATCTTAGATTTTGTAATCTGTGTTAGAGTTGATCTAAAACCAAGTACATCAGTGAGCACAATGCTTTAAGAGCTCTTGGATTTTCTATGCTGATTTTTTTAAAAAAAAGATAAATCTTTGATCTTAGTTCTTGCAAACAAGAGAAGGAAGTAGGTCAGTGGTAGCGATGGGCTAGCGATGCGGAAGTCCCGGAATCGAGTCCAACATTGCAGTTTCAGATTTTCTCTTCCTAGAAGTCTCTACAGCTCCAATGTCCGGATGCCGGCAGTGCACTAAGAACCCTCTGGGCTCCAGATGTAGAAGCGCCTTAAATTAAAAATAAGCGAAGAGCTTGTAATCTATGTTAGAGCTGGCCTAAGAGTAAATACTTCAGTGAGGGCAATACTTTATGAGATCTTATGATCTAAAAATGAATACCCCCGCCACCCAATCGGCACAGATGTAGAACTAAATCTCCTGCGACTAGCAAACAGTTGTAATTCTGTTGAATGTGAGACGTCTTTGAAATATATGAGTCATCTTTAATGGATACTATGCGTAAATGTAGGTGAGTTAGGTGTTTTTGTAATTATTTGTGTGTGGTTTGTGTTGCAGTGTGTGGTAATCTGTAGCTTGCCGTTTATGGGTAGGTAGGCTTACCTCAAGTAGGGTATCGACTACCCCTGGAGGCCCCACGTGTAATGTTCAAGTGTTGGGTTACCAGTTCGCACCGTTGGATTGGGATACACGCAAGAAAGTCCAGATCCTTGAAGAAAGGGCTAACCAGCATTTCTCTACAAGGCTCCCGTCCAGTGTGATTAAACTTATAACGCACAAAAATCAGAATTTAGCTCAAGCTAAACAAATTTGGCTAATTACATTTGCGCAATCACCAGAAAATCAAGGCTACTTCCAAACTAACTTCCAAAATTTAGTACTATATTTATGAAATTTATATTAAAAACCAGTATTTTGCTGAACAAATATTAAAGATATCACCCCAGTTGTATGTTGTAGGGAGAGAAATACATATACTATTGGAGAGATAGTATATACACACTTTATCTTACCTACTGTCTCGGTTATTGGAGAGAGTAGGTAAGATAAAGTATTTGGAGGGGATGGAAGGGATATAAGGTAATGGGAGCATACAGCCTTATCAGCATATTTTTATCAGTTATGGTGGCACGAGACGGCTGGAAGCTTCACAACATACCAAGAAGCTCCTCCAACAACCGGGCTATATGACTATGGATACTGTCCTCTGAACTACGTACTTTTGTACGTACGTACAGAGGAGAATGCTGCCTTTTAACGTATTCAGAGTTTGTTGCGCGTTGTATCCAATTTAAACTTTTTTAAGGGATAAAGTTGAAAAGTTCAGGAAGTTGAGTTTAATGGAGGGGTGGACCAATGGGATGGGGCGGTTAGTTGGCGACGGACGCCTATGGGTTGGTGTGCAGTGTGTAAGTTGCTTACTCCAGCTGCACGTCAGCTCTAGTTGTGTACAGAGGGGGGCAGAGACTGGAGACCAGACAAGAAAGAAGAAGACGTCTAAGTCTTAGAAAGTTTTGTAAGAAGTTGTAGCCCCGGCCAACCCTTGGAGACGGCAACTCTCAATCTATTCCCCCTCTTCTTCAGCCAATCCTGCCAGCAGATATACAGCCAGTTAGATGACGTGAACAACGTCCAGTTTCCAGTCACGTTGTCCAGGTTCTGTTCTCCTCTACTCCCAGTATTTCCAGATCTACTAACATCACTGCTATGAAGAACTGCCCTTCTTCTTCCTGGTTGTATTTCTTTTGAAAGTAGTGTTCACATCCCTTCTATTAAGGATGACAAAACTGCCGTCAATTCACCAACTAGTAAATATAAAGTTCCTCTCACTTTTACAATTATTAATAATAATAACAATAATGCAGTTGATTCACTCAATTATAATACATCTTCAAAAAGTAAATGTAGATCGAATGCAAAAAAAATATAGTATTTCTAAATTTATTAAAATCTTTTCCAGATACAACTAAACCTTCTGAAACATGATAATATTGGCGAGGAAGGTAACCGAAAATTATTTCAAATGTCAAAAGTGAAACAGTAACACAACTTACTCTCAATTATTCTTGCTCCAAACTTGGAATGTTTACAAAACTTCAGTAAATGGCATTACCGTTCATTTATAGTTGTTAGTTTTGGCAGTTTATATTTTATGCCTAAAGTCAGAGCAGGACCTCTGTTGGGTCAGAGTTTAACAGAAACCTGTAAAGCGTACCAAAAACACGGAACCAACTGCATATGAAATTTAATGCCCCAAATTCAACGCAAAATCAACTTGTTTGTAAAAATGTTTTAAATAAAAGTGACACTTACATCTGTGCAGTTAGCATATCTGTGCAGTTAGCACATCTATGCAGTGCATATCCAGGTTTAAAGAAAATCCTTGTAACTGTTTTCCAGAAAATTCTAAAAAAACTCAAAAATTCTATTGTTCGCTACTGTTTCCTTGGGACCCCGAAAAATCATTTTTCTCTGAAAAATGTTTCAAATGAAAGTGATAACTATTTATGTGCGCACATGGTATACCAAGTTTAAAGAAAATCATTTTCGAGAAAATTATGAAAAACTGGAAAAAAAACATTCAGTAAAATCGCACTACCGGTTGATGGATTTTGCCCGAAATCTTCGTGTCTGATGCGGTGGTAGTGTCTAAGTGGAATAACAAGTTTGGGCTTGCTGCGAGTTTAGGTTTTTGAGATATTCTGTTAACACACTCTCTCTACACACACATACACACACGCACACTTAAACGCGCGCACACTATATATTATATATTGAGAGATTTAGAAATCAGCTAGCACAGTATCTAAATAATATAGAATTACAACAATCAAGGAACCGCTTGTGAAACTAAACCAAGAAATAAGAGGGTGGGGCGACTAATCAGATTTATCATTTAAAAGAAAAAAATTACGAAATCAGCAGCTGGCTAAGAAAAAAAGTGACTTCCGCTTCCTGTATTACTCGTCAAAAAGAAGGCTGTTAACAGTTTTCTATTCTATCTCTGTGTATATATATCTATGTGTGTGCGCTGTTTGATTGTGTTGGTTGGCAACTTCATCAACCATAGGGCCATGACGAAGATAGTCAACTATTTGATGACGCACCCAGTTAATGGAGCGTGAAACTCTTACATCTAAGAGAACTTTGTGAAGACAAAGGAAGGATATATCAACTGGCAAGACAGATATCTGTGCCTTAAAACCAAACCCATCCTTTAAATCTTCTACATGGTACGTACACACACTCTGATATATTGCACAGATAGATGGCTATGAGATAGAGTAGAAGGGAGAACCGCATATTCGGTTGGAGCGGGGATGAGTCGGTTGGATAAACACTGCAATTTGTTACAATCTGATCATTGGTGACGTAATAATTGGTCTCCAGAAAATTGGGCTCCGCACTTACACTTGGTCAGCCTTTGCTATCCTTACCCTGGTCCAAGGACTAAAACTTAGAAATTATATATATATATAAAACTCGTTGACGTTGTTTTACGGTACACTTCGTCCCTAACTGTTCGCAATCCAACAGTAAGATGTGCAGAAAACTAGACCAGTAAGAAATAAGGAGAATGAACACTGTCATTTTGTGAGTGTGTGAGTGGAATAGTCATAAGTTTTCCCCCAAGAAGTAATGGAGTATGGAATAGGGATGCATTTAACAATATTTATGTGTTCCCAATAGACTAATATTTCGAGTTGCTAGTTAATGAGTTCTTATATCACTGACAGAAACTCCCGGCCTATATCACTATGCCTCTGTGTGTGTGTGTGTGTGTGTGTGTGTGTGAGTGACTCACTAGCAGTAAATTTTAATGATATTACTTTATCTCTTTCTCTCTACAATAACTTGTGGCTATATTATTATTTTTCAAGGATTTGTTCAGAACTTGCACTAGGATCTACCAGAAGAGAAATATTTACTTACTACATTCCACATTACATTCCTAACGTGGTTCAACCCAAACGACTGATGGGTGCTTTTACTGGCAAAAACAATGAAACAAGCCAACAATTACTGGAAAGTTAATTTCGCCTTCAGACGTAACCAATTTTTTGCAGCTCGGTTATTTCAAGTCAGATTATATGACCATTTGAAGGAGCCTAGCGCTCTATCTTAATTTGTAATGTTTGTACATAACTCATTTATATTATTTTAATCCATAAGTAAATCCATAATTGAATGAAAAATTGGTGTAATAATACTGTTACTGCATTCTTACCTCCAATTTACAAAGTTATTTGAAGAAAGCAAGATGCAATATATTTGACAGTTGGAGGTCCAATAAAGTGAAATGAAGCTCCAGAGGAAAGCCTCTTCTCCTTAAATGAATTTTCCAGCAAAAATGTTTCAAATAAAAGAGTTGGAAACGTTTCAAATAAACCTGTTGTTATTTTGACCATGAATCATTTGGTAGAACAAAAGAAGAGCAGACTTAATTCTGCGACAGGCCAATCGTTTCTACACCTCCACAATTATTGTATTGCCAACATTTGAAAGATAAATACTTTGGCAATTTTTTTTTTTTGAGCTTTAGCCAGTCCTACATTTTGCTTAGTAGTTATGCGATGTTGATACTGGAGAAAGACATTTTTCGGTGAGGAATGAACAAGAGTTCCTTATTAAATATTAATTCGCATCTTTTTTTAAACAATTATTGTATATTGTTACCACAAATTGGTAGAACGTTTGCATGAGATATTATTTGTAAAAATAAAGATATCATTAAAATGCAACTTAATATTTTGATCAATTGTAGAAAGGATCAATAATCCTTTGTAGATTATGTTAATGAATATTATTAATTGGATTCCAAAGAATATTATTGCGAAGTAAAATATCACCTCAAATGCAATCACCAATGTTGCTGCACCCCAAAAAAAAAAAAAAGAAAATGGAAGGCCAGTTTTCAATCCTAAGACAAATGGATCAAGAAACAAGCAGACGGAACAAAGCTATCTGCAACTATTCTTTCTATAAGTTAAGAGAGAGCAGTTATCAGCAAATTGTCAGAAGTTTGGAATCCACTATGTTTTGGAGTCATTATAAACCAAAAATTATTTTTTGTAAAGAAAATCTCTTTAGGCATAATAACGAGCTACTGTTTACAATGGTTTTGTTTATACGAAAGGCAATGGTAATAATTAGAAGGTACGTATAAGTAAAGTGCCTCTTTTCTAAAAATAGGTTTTCCCCATTTTTTCTCAAGAAAAACCGCTAAAACGATTTTTTGTTTACATTTGTTGTTATATTAACTGTTAGATTAGATTCTGTGGGGGTTGGCTATTCAGCCTACGCCATGGCAACCCCTATAGGTCTATTATGGCACCCAATAGTTCCCTTTTCAATCCCGTCTGTTTAATTAGACTTTGGAACTTGGAGAGAGATTCCTTGATGATTCCTAAGAGCACCCACAGTTAGAGCACTCTCTCAACCCTGTCTGTTTTATGCGCCCTGAGAAAGGCTCTTGGGTGAAACTTGCGGGGGTTAGCTTGTCCTCTCGAAATAGACGAAACCTCAGCGATACAAATCCCTTACACTGACAAAGTACGTGCAGTGATATCTCTTCTTCTTTCTACCAAAACCTACACAGGCTGCCGTTGTTAGTTCATGCGATGCATGTGCTTATTGTCTTCAATGGCCAGTAAGGAAGCCACAGATATCCTTTTGCCCGCACGGCCTTGTTGGAGTAATTCTGCAGTAAGCCTGGGCGAGTAGCTGTTAATAAACGTTTTTGCCTGCCTTTGTCCTGGGGTTTTAATCCACCATTTCTGCTATTGGCCGTGCACCCATGCTCTGATGGCTGCTTTTGTGGAGCACTTTGCGATGCGCAGACAGGTCTACTGAGTGTTCCAATAGAGCCCTCGCGAGCCAGGCTATCTGCCGCCTCAATGCTCTTGTAACCCGAATGTCTGGGTTCCCAAACTAGATAGACCTTAATTTGGCTACTAAGTTCCGTTAATATACCCAGGCAGTCCCACACCTCATACGAGTTAATCACTTGCAATACCGCCTGGCTATCTAACCAAATGACGATCTGGAGTTTTGCACTCCCGTCGCTAATTTCAGTAGCCAAATAATAATTGCAACCTGCTCTGCCTGGCAGACTATGGCTATATTACCTAGGCTCTCAACTGTTCCACATAATAATGATCGCACTTTTCTTTAGAACATTTACGAGAAACTATGTATT
Organism: Triatoma infestans; assembly: GCA_011037195.1. NCBI lineage: Eukaryota > Metazoa > Arthropoda > Insecta > Hemiptera > Reduviidae > Triatoma > Triatoma infestans. The sequence continues at coordinate 40,794 of JAAEAF010000555.1, forward strand.
TACATATATTTATTATAAGGAGAACTCTGTTCTCTAAAACTGTCTCTGTACGACCTGATCGCAACCACAATATCTGATCATGAATAAGTTTAAGTTTACCAAAAATTCCCAATTGTTTAGTGAAATTTGAGTCTAGTTTGGAGCGTTACACAAGTGATTATTATTTCTCTTACTATTGTAAGAGAAGTGATTGGGATCGTGTCATATATTCCAATTTTATCATTCACGGAAAATACAGGTTTTGACGAGTCTGAATTTAATGTTTTTCCTTCCTCAAAGTAAGAAGAAGTATGCGATCATTTAAAATTTTCAAGTTTACAACGGAAATACATGCTATGAGGACGAAAAAATTCTTTTTAGCAAATGTTTTATATATATATTTGTATGTATGTGTGTGAACAAAATACCTATTTTAAAAACGAAAGATTGATTCAAACTTGATATTTATTTCAAGTAGTACTATAAAATCTGACAATAAGGTTTCGAACAAAATCCATCAACTGAAACTGGGACTTTACTAAATAGCTTTTTCACAATTTTCTTTAAATTGCGCATACTAAATGGGCCTATCATACTTTTTTAAACACTATTCAAGGAAAATTGATTTTTGGAGGAGTTGTTATGATGATATGAGTTTTCCTTATAGTTCTCTATAAGTATGTCAACATATTTTAACGTTTCACCATTCTTATAGTTTAAACAACAATTATATCATTTAGATAAATTATAGTTTGAAGAAAATGTGTCAATTAGTAACGAAGGAATTGATGGAATGTCTGGTCAGCAGTACTGGGAATCATTACAGACTTTTCCCTGGAGGCTGTTCCATTCTATGTAAATCTATTTTATTCATAAAGAAAGAAAAAATGAATCAATTTATCAAATTGTCAAGATATTTAGTTTAGGATCAGCTGTGTTGTGAAAACTGAACGCGTCACAACATGAGATCAGCAGGTTAGTTAATTATAATTAGTAATTTATCGTTAAAAACTGGAGACATTACGTAACTAATCATTTCCTATTGGATAGTAGGGGAAGGTATGAGTAATGAGAGTACAAAAGAAGAGAGTGTGAGGTGGTGAAGGGAGAATATCTCTCGTAAAAACCGTTCGACCGTAATACCTGCAGCTCACCATTTATAATAATTGCGGACGTCTGTCTGTATATAAAAGAACAACCGTGCATAATGTATACTGTAGAGTTTTCTTTATGGTTATAAAGCAGGAGAAAAGGAAATTAGAATTATTGTTTAGAAAATAACTCCTAACTAGATGTCAAGTAGGCCGACTTTTATTATGTATAGCAAGCTCTTATTGTTCAAAGTAATGGCAAACATTATCAAGTAATTAGGCGCAATAAAACCAAATTATCTTAAGTTAGCCAGTGCTATTATCGATTTTTACAGGATAGTATCGCTATCTACGTAATTAAAATAGTAATTTTGTCTTTCTACCAGATACTCCCTAACTAAATTATAAGATATTGCAAATGTACAATAATTGCTACAAGGGCCATGTTTTATTAGAAATATTCTGACCAAAGAGAACTACTAAAAGATTCTCCAATTTATTTCCTCTCTAATTGATCGTCTCTTTTCCTTCAAAGTAGTTCTTTTGTTCCACCGAGTCCTTTAAATTAAATTTTTTAACTGTGACGTCACACTATTTTTGCAGACATTGTCCAGATGATGTGCGCTACAACACCGAAACTGGTCGGGGACCACAATATGAAGCAAGCTATGACTGAATAGAAAAGATACGAATTGATGAGTATTGTGATTATAAAATTTGCCAATGCGAGATTTCAGCGGTAAATTACAGTTATTCTTGATGGAGTTGGCCTTGAGGCATGATACAGTAAAGACGTGTTTATCTATAAATACTCTTCAGTTTTAACTATTTTTTAATATTATCCTGATAGATATTTTTTGTGAATTACTATCAACCAACTTGTAGAATTTTGCCGAATACGGCGAAGAATTTGTTAGTGTTTATCGGTTTGTTTTAAATAAAAATCAGTGAAAATACTGGGTGAAGAAGGTGCTTTATTCTATTAGAAATTTACTTATTTGTTTATGGATCAGTGCAGTTCATAGTTCAAACAGGGACACATCGCAATATGAATGATTCAGTTAGTTAGTGGTGGGAGTGTGACCCGCTCACTGCTATTCTCACTCAACTTCATATATTAATTGTGATTTAAGCACGATACCAAAAGATTTGACTGTGCTCAAAACTGATCATGAAACCAGCTCAATTGCAACCGATAATATTAAAAAAGAGATTGAAAATTCTCTACGAAACAGGACAAAATATTAAAAACACAGGTAAACAATTTTATGAATTGAGAAGCGAGTATATTAGTTTAAATAAAAAAAATTACTGAACTACAACGTTATGTGACAGATTATTGAAATTTTGCATATCAAAATATAATTAAGATAGATAACATTCTCGTTGAAAACAAAAATGAGGATTCAATTTCATATGTTAAAACAATAGCCAAAGAAATAGATTTTCCTCTCAAAGAAGAAATGCTAGATGGTATTTATCATAGTGGGACGAGGAAAACGTTACATTATCATCTGTATTTATAAGATTTGTAAAAAATTCACATAAAACAGCTTTTCTTGTAGCAGCAAAATTAAATAGTGAACTTCTTGGCGCCTGTCTTGGGGGGCACCGCGAAAAATATTTTTGCGTTTATTTCACTTATTTAAAGCAAGAAAACTAAAATGCCATTTTAAAGTTAAAATTAAGAGTATTTGAATAAATAATACATTATTTTACTGAAATCTCACAAACTCAAATATGTTCAAATAAATATATTTATACTAAAGTTGTCAACAACATCTTAAACACTTACTTGTATATACAATAATATTATTGTATATTTGAATTGAATATTGATTATTTTGTAAGAGATCGTCTTGTACTTGTTAATTATTGTAAAATTGTACGTAATATTTTGTGGAACGTGCAGATTAAAGCAATAAATAAAAATATATATATTAAACAAAGGTCAATTGTCTAATTTATATAAAAACTATTTGATTACGGTTTTTAATTCAAAATGAATAATCACTAATTCTTAAAATTGAACTGGGCATAAATTCCTACTTAATTGAATACGTGAATATGTGGCCTTTCTTAGCTCCTTAATAGGAAGTTCCTTCCATAGACCTTCTTAATTCTCCAATATTTAAAATATTTAATATTGGAACTGTAAATAAAGTTTTGGCTGGGCTGCTCTTGAGCTTTGTGGTTGAATATTTCGACGTCGTTTAGCCAAAAGGGCGTAAGCGCCAAAATTCCCAAAATGTGTTTCTAATGAAATTCTGGTTATATCAGCCTACTGCTTCGTTTAGAGACTTGGTTTTATCCGCTAATTTAACCTGAATCTAAATAAATGAAAGAGAAGTTGTGAAAGCGCCACCTTGAAACTGAAAGAAGGTAAAGTTACCCGGCAGTATGCGACGAGATCCCTATGAGACAGTGCTCTTACGCCCAGTTTGTGATAAATCTTGTGTATTGGTGATATCTTCGTCAGGTAAGTTGTTTTGAAATATTATTATCTTAGTATTTCTATTGGTTCTACTAAAGTTGATCAATTTTTGTGATAAAATTAAAAAATAATGCCGCAAATTGCTCACAAAGAGGTGTTGTCGCTTACGCCTTTTATATGTTGAATATTTAAAAGGCGCAATCGCCAATCCTCCATTAAAAACCAATACATTTAAAATAAAAACAAGAATTAATTGGCTTCACGACCGATTCAGGGTAAAAATCAATAAACCAAAAAAATATAACTTTTTTTTTAAATTGTTTTTTTAATAATAATTAACACGTTCGACGTTTCGACAAACTTTGTTTGTCTTCTTCAGGAACAATACAAAACAAAAATAAATAAAGAGTTATAAACATAAAAAATTATAAAATAAACCACCAACAAAAAACAAAATACATTGGTGAGATTACAGTAGAAATGTTAAGTCTGTAATGAAACTGTAATCACCAATGTATTTTGTTTTTTGTTGTGGTTTATTTTATAATTTTTTATGTTTATAACTCTTTATTTATTTTTGTTTTGTATTGTTCCTGAAACGACAAACAAAGTTTGTCGAAACGTCGAACGTGTTAATTATTATTAAAAAAACAATTTAAAAAAAAAGTTATATTTTTTTTTTGGTTTATTGACTTTTACCCTGAATCGGTCGTGAAGCCAATTAATTCTTGTTTTTATATTATAACTAACGGCCAACAAAAAAAATCTCCTGATAATCAATACATTTAAATTTCCAGTTTTAAAGCTGTTAAAAGCCAAAATGATTAATGTTGAGGTGCAATAGTAGTAGTTTGGATTGAGTAGTTTCTAAATTTCATATTTCAAGTGTATAGTCAATAATAACTGAAAATATCATCTTTGATTTTTCATTTCAATATAGTCGCTTAAGTCTTTGGTTTGTTTTCAGAATGTTCAAGAAGTATCGAAGCCAATAAGTATTACATATTTTGGCAAATAAATCTATGTTGCCAAAAAGGTTAGTAATGTCCCGGAGAAGCAAAAGAACGACGAGCTGCCAAACGAAGAAATGTTATTTAAAAAAAGTTTACTCAAAATAATAATGTTGTCTGACACACTGAAACCAGTTATGGGAACAGTGATAATTATTCTGCATTGGAAAACACCATTTCTTGTGAAGAAACAGAAAAAACCAAAAATATGGAAAAAAGATAAATTTATTACGATTTAGAGTAAAATTTCAATCTGGTCTCTAATAATAATAACAACAATATGAATGAAAATAAAAGTGAAATCATGAAACTGTTTTCAGAAGAGGCACCATTGCGTAGCAGTAAAGTGAAGATAATACAAGAAATGAATTTGTAGAAGGAATAAGTGCTGACACAGACCAAGCTGTAACACTATCGTCCTGAATATTTTTCCTTATCTATATCTGAAGATACCGGACGAGCTGCCAGATACAGACATCGATGATGATTGTAGGAAAAAAAAGAACAAAGTTTTGACTCAATCAAATATTACTTGTATGTTATTCAAACAAATTGTCCGTAATATCAAACAAACTTTTATATTGTTGTTAAAAGAAAATAATAAAATTTATTTTTCATGTCTCTTATTGTAGTTTGTTTTGTCACCCCTATTTATTTGATAATAATACTAATGATAATATCTGCATAAATGCATAAAAAAATTGGAAAGACCATAATAGCTTTATCTTCCACCTAATTATTTATGAGAACTAGGGATGGGCGTATGTAAGGCGTAAGCAACATTTTAGTTCAAAAAAATTTAGTATTAAGGTCATAAGTGCCAAGAGAAAAAGCGTAAGCGCCAAGTGACAAGAAGGAAAAGGCGTAACCGACAAATATGTGAATAAAAATTATATTCCGATATTTTTAATCGTTTGCTAAGAAAAAAAATTTTCAATTTATAATCAATTTAACAAAACAAGTAGAACTTCTAAAAAGGTTGCAAATTTCTGTTAGCAGTTTTTTGGCCAACCTGAAAATTTTGTATTTGTCCCTTATGCCTCTTTGCCAAAACGACGTCGATTTTATAATTTTTTTCGGATTTCTAACATCTTCTCTGGTAAAATCTTTTATATTATTATTAATACTGTATTGGTATCTATTGGTATGTATTAAAATAGTTGGCTATTATCATTTTGAGGCAACACTGAATGGTTGTTTTGTGGTTTTTATGTTTAAATAGAACTTAACATCAAGTTTAAAGTACATTAAAAGAGTAATGTATATTCATCATTGGCAATTTAGTAAAATTGAGGCAAAATTGAAACATTCGTTTTTATTTTCAGGAACTTTTTCTTTTGCGAAACTACTTTTACATTTTATTTAACTCGCAGCGCTGAAGTCTCGTATTAGCTTTACTTTTTTATAAAACGTTTATTTAAAACAATTGCGGCGATCTATAAGATTTTGAACTAAATTGGAAACTGTAGAAAATGGAAGAAAAAAATTTAAAGTCCCTTTTGGGACCTTTCATATTGTGGATTTTAAAGTGTCATTGCGCAAAATCGTTGCCTTTTATCTGGATATACGTAGACATTACAAGGATATTATCCACGAAAAAAACAATTTAAAGATCAATTTCTGTTAAATACTATTTTTAAGGCCAAATTTTATTGGCTCAAAATTTTCAATTGAAAAATTAGTGTCAATTACAATGATTGGTCAGAGACATTTCCCGTGTTAGCCTGCTTCATTTTGTGGTCATCGACCGGTTTCGGCGTTCGCCCAATGTCAGATGCGTTTGTCAGACAGTGTGCTAATACAGACTTGCACAGAGAAAATTGAATTTATACACGAGTGAATTGGCTCTGTGCCAGAAACCGGTCGATGACCACAAAATGAAGCAGGCTACCACGGAAAATGTCTCTGATGCTTTCCAGCTCTGCGGAACCAACCACCACAACAAGAATTATTGATGTTTTGGTATTCGTTACGACCAAATATTCAATATTGTAAACTGGATGTTCAGGGTCGGTCATACAAAAAAACGCTTTTTAAATTTCTACCGACGTTTCGGCAAATTTATTGCCTTCTTCAGGGTCTGACAAGGTTTTAATACAAATCAGAAAAATAAAAAAATAGAAACACCATAAAATATGAACTTAAAATAAATATTTTCCAAATAATTTTCTTTTTTAAATAACTTTATAAATAAACTAAATAAAAAGTATGATATATATAGCACATTTAAATTTATTTTAAACTATACAAACTATTGAAACTTTGACAATATGAGGCATATATAAGAGTAAAGTATGGAAATAACTTAGGAAATGTACTTACAAAAATTTTCAGTTAGAATTACTTACAAACTCTAGTTTAACCTGTGACATACCATCACCAAGTGTTACGGATATTGGATGGGTCAAAGTTTATAAAGGGCTAGGAGAGCGGATGGAAAAACCGTGTCTTAGTCTGTGTATGTTGTTTTGGGAATTCCAGGAGATGGTTATAACTGAAGGGTAGGTTTTTGGTGTCTGTTCTAAAATTGATAGATGATTTATCTTTTTTAATATGAATCATTTCCAATATATTTCTTTTTTTATTATTATTGTTGATGGAGAGAATTTTAGTGTTTTCCATGTCAAATTCATGTTTGTATTGTATGCAATGTTTTGTTGTGCTGTAGTCATGTCAGTCGGTTCTTTAATTTTACAGTCGTATTTATGTTGGTACAGTCTATTTTTTGAATATTGAGATGTTTGTTCTATGTGTGTTGCTGGGCATTGTAAACAATTTATTTTATAAATTATATCTGATAATAAACTTGTGGGTGTGGGGTCTTTTAGTTTAGAAAAGAGTTTTTTTTAGAGGATTGGAGTTTTTGTGAGCAATGGAAAGGTTATATTTCTTGAAGATTTTAGCTATTTTTTTCTGATAGACCTTCTATGTATGGGATAGAGATATAGGATATTGGAAGTTGCTGTGATGGCGTAGAGGGAGTCAGGTTAATCATATTATCTGTGGATCGTTGATATAATATTTTTTGACTATATGGAGAGGATAGCCATTATTTTTAAATATCTTAGATAATTTTAACTTGTTCTCTTCATGGAAACGGGGATGGCTAAGATGAAGTACACGTTTGGTAAAGGATTTAACAAAGTTGATTTTCTGATTATATAGATGATTGGAAAGGAAATGGAGGAATCTGTCAGAACGTATGGATTTCATTAACCAATTGATAATAAGAGAACCATTTTCTTCAAGGATAATCGTCATATCTAAAAAATTAATTTTATTATCTATTTCTACTTCGTGTGTAAATTGTAAACGGGGATGGTATGTATTAAAGTATTCAGGATGGTATGGATATGTTCTTTAGGAACAGCGGTCAAAAAGTCATCAACATATTTGAAGAAAAAAGCAATTGTAAAGGGTAGTTTTTTGATAGAATTTTGAATTAATTCAGACATGATGATATCCGCAAGAATAGGTCCTAGGCTACGGAAGTAGGCAGAGGGAACATGGCTGTACCAAAGATTTGTTGTATTGAAAATATCCTGATTTACAGCAATGGGATAACAGAGATATGAAGTTTTGAAGAGGGAAATCAGTTTTATTCTGTAAAAGATGAAAATTCCTTTTTTTTAATTTCTATCATTTCTTCAATGGGAGCATTTGTAAACAGGAAGCAACATCTAATGAAGTAAGGATATAGTTGGTGGGGATTTTTATGTTATCTACTTTTTCTTTTAACTTAAAGGAATCTTTAATATTGTAACTGTTATCAGAAGTGTGTTTTAATATGTCGTTAGGAATTTTGAAAGGTTATAAGTAGGTGCATTGATGATTGAGATTATTGGTCTTATGGATTATTGTTTTTATGTGTCTTAACTAAGCCATAGATTTTTGGTAGGGTGGGTGAGGAATTTGAGAGACGAATTTTAGTCTTGAGATCTATTAATTTTTGTTTGTATAAGTCTGTAATTAGTTTGTTAGTAGTTGTTTTAATTGAGTTTGAGGGATCTTTATTGAGTTTGATGTAATTAAAATTTAACTATTAAAATATTAATTATTGCTTGAAAAATTAATTTTACCAATAACAGAAATCAGTGAAACTCAAATTGAGCATATATATAGTCATCTTGGTGTAGTATTTATTTTCAGGCCAATTCTGTAAGTCGACAAAAATGATGAGGAGGACGAATAGTCTATGTCCCGAGCGCTATTATCCTTGCTACGCCACTGGATACATACACTTTGGTTAGTACAAGAAACTTGGAACAAAATTTTCACTATTTATTTTGTTTGGAAACGAATATCCAGGTCTGAACATTTAAGAGTGTGACGTACACCGCAGCGAGTGTGTATACTGCAGCGTACAGGCTACATATTAAGGAAAATAAGCTTGGAAAAGAACTTTCCTCTTAGCACAATTATACCAGGGATAGAGCTGCGAAAAGGGGGGGCACAGAACGATGAGAAAATAGCTACAGATAAGATAGTGTTTATCAGCACAAAGAGAACGGAGCATACTCACTCACTCACCCAGCGTCACACACACACACACACAAACATACAGACGAACAATAGGCTCTTTCTTCTTTGCATAGCTCGAACACACACACACACACACAGATGAGGGTATTAGAGATCTTGCATGTTGTTACTTGTATGTTGTTAGGTGCGCAGTTCACACTCTCCCACCCTCACCCACCGCCCGCTATCACAATGAGATACCGTTGGGAAATTTATTCCTAGAATGTGAATTCTCTATCTTTCTTTCTACCGCCTTCTTTACAGAACGTCTTCCATTACTTCTCTGTTATGGTATGCTCTTTTCCATTTTCCACTATTTTATCTACCTAATATATGCTCTCTCTCTCTCTCTTTCTCTCTCTCTTTCTCTCTCTCTTTCTCTCTCTATTATATATATATATATATACTTCACAAGTAATAAGTAAAAAAAGACAAGAAATGATAGTAAGAAGGAAAGCCTCTCTGGCGCCGAAGTAATTCTTCAATATGATACGCAACATTATCAACATTCACAAATGAAACAAATTGGACTTTTCGCTTTTCATCCCACTTTTTCATGTAGGCCTATATTTCCCAGTTGAGTTTTTTTTTTTATTTCTTTGAACTTTACTAAATTAAATATCTCCTGCATTCACTAAATTCAAACTGCTCCAACTTAGGTTTACAGCTTGCAGCTTGGGATCTGGTTAGGCGGTAATATGGATTCATCCCCCCCGTCCATTCCATTCACGTGGTTGCAAAAAAAAAAATCTCATGGTTGCATAAGAATTCTCAGACAGAAACTTAACTAATATCTGTAGCTTCATTATCCTGACTCTGTCAGTGGAAGTGAGTGAAAACTGCTTCAAATAGATTTTATAAATAGAAATAAATGTTTTCAGGTCTCCTGTAGGTGAAATAATATGTTTGTGTGTGTGTGTGTGTGTGTGTTTGAGAACAATACAACGTATTTACCAATCTGGCTAGCATACCATATTGACATATTACCTATAATACAACGTTATTACCAATGTGTTAGTTGAAACATTTTGCGAAAAATTGTTTTGTTTTTTTTTAATTTAAGGCGCGTCAACATCTATGGTCATTGGCGCCCGGAGCCATCTCAGTTCCTGCCGGCTTCCGGACAGTGTTCTCTCGCTACAGACAACACTGTCCATCACCGAACAATGGACCTCCGCGTGGGAGTGCAACGTGCTAACCACTGAGCCAATCCCTCCCCCCCAAATTGATTTTAGGAAGGTACTGGGAATCTAATCTGTCATTTCAAGTTTTGTTTTGGCCTGATAGAGACACTGCCTCACAATCAGCCAGTTACCTACTAACTGGTGGAACTTATCAAAACCGATGCGAGGAACTGTAAGCGGACACAATTTTGTGCTGGCTCTCTGATATAATGGCTCCTAAATATAACTTTTACAAGACTCTTAAAGTGATAAAATCGGACATAGGAGCTTGGATGCATGAACCTCCAATTTTAGGTGACTATATGTAGTTAACACAGGCGGCTCCAGGATGGAAGAAGGGAAGGGAGTCGGGGTTTACTGAGCTAATCCAAGATGTGATATGTCCGTAAGCTTAGGCAAGCTAGCTACTGTCTAGTAGGCAGAGGTAGTTGCAATAATTACCTGGCCTACTGAGATAAAACGGCGAGGGGTACAAAGTCGTCATCTACTCAGTCAGACTGATTTGCAAGCAATCAGCTCGGATTAGATTAGCTCGAGGCTGGTGGGGGAATGCTTCGGTTTACTCATGGAAATAGTAGGTAAAATAAGGTTTTACTAGTTTGGGTATCCGGGCATTTAGGTTATAAAGCAACGAGGCGGCAGACCATCTTGCCCGAAAGGGCTCCATAGGAACCCTTATTGGACCTGAACCTTTCTGTAGGTCTGCAAAATGCCAAATGAGTGCAGCCATCAAGCATGGGTGTACAATATATAACAAGAATGGTGGGTTAGGTCAGATTCGCACTGCCGATCCGAACAAACTTGACAGCTCAAAAAAAGTTTCACATTTATAACAAAGCCCCTTCAAATTTAGACCGTTCATAGAAATTATAGCTAATTCTATTAACATTTACTTCCACAGCATGTCAATTGACGAGTTAAATAATAATTTTATAGCAACACTCTCTAAGGCACTAGAAAAAAGTGGAATGAGAGCAGTTCGAGAGGGAAGCAATTCCGTGGTAAGAATCAACAAAGCTTGGTTCAACGGTGACTTGTTTTCTAGCAAAAAACAAGTTAAACAAAATTATAAAAGTTGCCACAATTCTAATTTCAAAAAAGACTTGTTATCAACTACGTGCTTGCGAAAAAAACGTACAAAAACTGTTTTGGCTGCAAAAGTTAATTATTTCTAAAAAAACAAACAGAAATTAATAGACGTAAAAAGCGGTAAAGAATTTTGGTTGGTTATTAATAGACTACAAAATACAGCAATTTCGAAATACAGCTATCGAAATAAAACTTTGGGAAGAATTTCTCAAAAGAAATTACAAGGCGAAATCATTAACTAACTATATTTCGCGCCCACCCTTTCTTGGATAAAGAACTAACTCTGGAAGAGTTAATAAGTAGCATAGATAATTCCAAAATTAATAAATCGCCTGGTAATGACGACATTACAAACGAAAGTTTCAAATTACTTCCGCCAAATTGGTTACACTATCTGCTAAACCTTTATAAAACGGCATGGAAAGAAGAAAAAATTCCAGCAAGATGGGATAAAATTAATTAACAATGATAATGCATAAAGGAAGACGCCCTTAATACAGCCAATTACAAAGGTATGCCCTCTTTAACAATGTTGTCATAATTTTCACAAGAATTTATCTAGGCGATTAACTCATTGGGTTGAAAGTGGTAGCACACTGCCCGAAGAACAGATGGGATTTCGTCGAGAAAGAGGCTGCAAAAATGGAGTTCCTTTCTCATCCGCTTTAGTTAATCTAAATCTGCGATTCAAAAGAGCAAAAGTTTACCTGCAAAGAACATTTCATTCCTTATCGCACGCGAAATAAAAAATAAAGGGGAAAAATTAAATAAAGTTGGTATTTACGACAAAATTGTTAACATTATGAAAGATATTTATAATAAAGCAACTATATTTATTGAAATTGATGGAAAGGAACAAAAGAGTTTAACGTCACAGAGGGAGTGCTTCAAAGAGATAATCTAGCCCTCTTTTGTTTTCCGTATACATATCCAATATAGCAGACTTCTTTAGAGATCACGGTGCAATAGGTGTGAGCATAAATAAAAACGACGAAGTGCTCACTTTTTTGTTCGCGCACAATACAGTACTCCTGGGGCATTCTTGGAAAGATGTGCAGTTTAAATTGGAACTTCTTAGCAAATACTGTGAAGAGAACTTATTGAAGGATAACGTAGCTAAAACCAAAATATTACATTTTCATGAAGGTGAAAAACCAAGTAAACTAAACAAATTTATTTTTAATAAAGAGCAAATAGAAATTGTTAATGTATTCAAGTACGTTGGTATTAATTTTGGGTCAAGTGGTAAGTTTCGAAAAGCGGCTGTACACATTAACTTATTACGACTAGCGGCAGCTACAAAACTAAGGCATTTACTGTCCAGGGGGAAAGCGGATTCATGGGAGGCCAAAGGCCTCTAAGGGTTCCCTTTGACTTGATGGTTAACAGGTCCTTTAGAACTGTGGTGAAATTTGGCCAGCCCCGTACGTGAAAATACTCGAAAGAGTACAAGCAAAGTTTTTTAAATCTCTCTTGCAACTCCCGAACTCAACCCCGATGCTTTGCAGAGAGACATGAGACTAATAGAACACCTTGATTTCCAAATTTTTGAAAGAATGATCGGTTGGTGCTCTACAGATCTCCAGCTCTACTTAAGATGAAAAAGATCAAATACCTAAATTGTGTTTCAACAGATCTGTGGCTTTACAAAATTCTTCTCAAATTCCTTTGAACTGGTGCCAGCATTGGAGAAACTCGTTAGCATACTCAATTAATTTGTCTGAGTCTCAAGACTACAATGAATTAAACATAAAGAAAAACAGCATAATTAGTGCTTATATACAGCAAAGAAATAAAAAAACTATAATATAATACAAGATATAACAGTGACATTAGTAATTATAATTGCCGAGAACATTATCTTTTAATAAATGCACCAATAGAATATTTGATTGTAATTTCCTAGACCCGATTAGGGGGCGAAAAGTTTCCAAGAATTATAATAAAAAACAAAAAATATGAATTCCAAGCGAAAAATAACTGTAAATTGCATTGGTAAACCAGATTCTACTGTACATATGTTAGTTATTGTATTGTAAACATTTTGCCATATATAGAGAAAAATAACTGTAACATTGCATTGGTAAACCAGATTCTACTGTACATATGTTAGTTATGTATTGTAAACATTTTGCCATATATAGAGAAAAATAAACTGTAAATTGCATTGGTAAACCAGATTCTACTGTACATATGTTAGTTATTGTATTGTTAAACATTTTGCCATATAATGAGAAAATAACTGTAAATTGCATTGGTAAACCAGATTCTACTGTACATATGTTAGTTATTGTATTGTAAACATTTTGCCATATATAGAGAAAAATAACTGTAAATTGCATTGGTACAGATTCTACTGTACATATGTTTAGTTATTGTTTGTAAACATTTTGCCATATATAGAGAAAATAACTGTAAATTGCATTGGTAAACCAGATTCTACTGTACATATGTTAGTTATTGTATTGTAAACATTTTGCCATATATAGAGAAAAATAACTGTAAATTGCATTGGTAAACCAGATTCTACTGTACATATGTTAGTTATTGTATTGTAAACATTTTGCCATATATAGAGAAAAATAACTGTAAATTGCATTGGTAAACCAGATTCTACTGTACATATGTTATTGTATTGTAAACATTTTGCCATATATAGAGAAAAATTTTTTAGTCGGATTCAATAAAAAAATAATCAACCAGAAAATGATATACTAAAGAATATTTTAAACTGCACCACCTTATATAGCATTAGAAACCTATATAATTATGTGCAAAAATATTTGGAAATAAGAGAAAATCTAAAACAATTTGTATAAAACGATAATTATGATAAAAATAACTTACTGAACTCTTTTTTTTTATATATAACTATACTATGTGTATCTAGATAAAGAGCTGTAGATAAAGATTATTATTAATATTAACACCTTCTAGTTTGTTTAATTCTATTAAGTTACGTTTTGTCAACAAAATTATATATAAGGAATATATTCTGCTTTGTTTTAGCTTACAAAATAAATAGGTTTATCTTATTTAATTATGGAACCTGAACCCTTGCTATACTCTGTTTTTAATTCTTAATAAATTAATAATTGACTTTTCTGAAACTGGTTTACGACTCTACTTAGACTTATTTATGTTTTCTTATAAACACGTTGATGACTGATTTTAAATGTCCATTAGTTAACTTATATTTCGTGAGATTACTCCTTGCTAAGCCTGGAGAAAGACGTGTCTTAACCCCCCCCCCCCCCCCAGGAAATAAGTAGGTGCAGATGAGTAGTGTTGGCCTTTGTGATTCCTGGATGAGGTGGAAGTTGTAGTGGTGGGATAGAAACCTGTAGGTAGTGAGGTGATGACATCATAGTTGTGACTTCTCTAGGCGAACATATGATTTTGGCACATATGGTGGAACATTACAGTATCCATCACAGGATACACTGACTGGCTACTCATTGCATAGATGTTCTGGATACTGTAAACTTGATCTGGTAGTAACAGACTCTTCAGAAAGTGAGCAGCAAAAATGATGAAAGATCTCAGATAATCTTTGGGAACTATCTTCCAAATAAAAAACTCAAAATTTTAACTACACATTTAATTGCCTTCCACCATTAGAGGAATGTGAAAAACTGTTTTTAAATTTAAGAAAGCTCAAGCTATTATGAATTTCAACCCTTACTTAAAAATTATCAATAATCATTCTGTTGCGGTTGTATGTTAGATTCTGTGTTTGCACATAGAAATTAGTCCGAAACTTTCAGTGGACTTGTATTACTTATGAGCAAGAGATGCCTAAGAGTCTGTGCTAAACCCAACTAGATTAATTCTGAGTTCTACGTGTGATGTGTAGAAGATATCAGAGCAGGTATCCGCCAGGACGCCTAGATCAAATATTTTACACAGTTCAATTAATAAAGTAAAATAACTTTATTTTGAATACTAATAATATCAAATGTTCTCTTACATTTTTCAGTGAACTTTATTTCACAATTTACCAGAAATGGGGTACTTCTGGCTTACTGCTTGTAATGGGAAGTATAGACAGTTGTGGTGAGGCTATCAGCTGCTAGCGTGACATATCTTGTGACTTATAATAAATGGTAATTTCTGTGTGCCATCTGTGAGTTCAAACTAAACAAAGGCTTATCCAAGAGGGGCCATATTTAGAATAAATAATTTTCTAAACAGGAATATTAAACTTGTAAATACATAAATATTTCATTTCTATGGCAGTTTCATTATTTTAGATATGTGAATTTGGCATAGGAAGAAGTTCGTTGTAATCTGGCTGTGGCTGCATTTAACAGAAAAAAAGCGGGGGAAAGCTGTTAAAGTGAGAGAACTTTATAGGAAGAAACGCGATAATGGCGTCATAATACGTTACAGTAAGTCAGCAGTGAGTGATGACGTATTATGATGGAATGTTCCCCCAACCCAAGCATAGTTCATTACTTTCATTGTTTGTTCAGTGTAGATAATGTAAGTTGAGGATTTGGTCGTTTAATGGAGACTTTCTTGCTGCTACCAAGGCCGTCAACATGTCTCCCTATTGTCTTGACACTCTATTTATTGAAACTCATTAAATACTTAATAATTTTTCGAACAAAATTTAAAAGTAATTTAGAAACAATTCTTACATTTACTGCTGAAACAAATACTTTTATTGCTGTAACACTGTATACATTCATTACAGACGTCAGATTTTTGAAATCGATTTTTCTCAGGAAGGGTTTGAGGTTCTCTGACCACTAGCGCAGAAACTGATCAGCGATTGAAGTTTCCGTCACAGACCTTCAACCGGAAGATTCATATCACTCGATGTTAGTACAGTTTCGTGTGTTGTTCTCGTAAAAGACTTCAATGGTTTTCTTTAAACTTGGAACAAACATATCACAATCTTTTCCCTGATCATACTTAGGAATCTTGCCAGAGTTTGAAACACCATTAACCAAAAGATCTCTTGGTAGGGAAAAAGTAGTAACCTACCCAGGAAGATGAGCGACATGGCCACTTGCCTCAGTTTAGGTTATTCTTTGCGTTTGTTTGTAAATGCTAAACACATTAAGAAAAGTCAGAGTATTTGTAAACCATAAAAGTGATATTCATCGCCTTTAATCGCAATAATAAATAATGACAGCAATGAGTAAAGGGAGATTAAATCAATTACCAGTAGGTAAAATGTATTAAATCTTCCTTTGAGAGTTTTAATCACTTAAGGAATATTTAATAATGTTAATCGCCCAATACAGAGGGGCGGTAGAGAGGGAAATGATGTAGAATGATAGCGATAAAATTTTGAAATCCCTTTTAAAAGAAAGAGATGTGTGTGTGAGCTCGTACATGTGGGTTGTGTTTGTGTATTTGCGGTATATTTAACATTTTAAAGCCAGCAGCTAAAAAGGGTGAGGAGAAATATTGTCAGAAAGGTATACGGCAACATCATCTGGTTTTCCCGTTCCCGCCAAACAATTTGGTTTATGAAGGAAGTAAAACTGAATTATTCTCTTTGGCTAGATATGTGTTTGTGTGAGTGTTCTTAAAGTGGTGAGGAAGGCCAGTATCACCTCAATCTCCTCTTTAGCTCTTATGTGAGTGTATATATGGTGTTGTGTGTATGAGTGTATGTATGTAATACAGTTTAAACGTTTACCACTTGCTAAACTCCTTCATCATACTCACACAACGATCTTATTCACACCAATTCGCAACTCACAAAATAACCCTCAATCCCACGGCCGACAAACTACACAGCATGGTTTAAACCTCTGAGGCTGCAGCATAAGGAAGGAGACCATGAGGAGGTGGTACATTCGGTGAAATCTCCTCGTTAATTAAATCCCGAGTACCTCAATCAAACTCTTAGAGCCCTCCTCCTCGTCCACTCATAAATATACCAATTATTTAGAGATACAGAGTTGGCAGCAATGTTTCCCTATTCCTAAATGGCGAGCCAACAAACGCAGGGTTGGTCACCCTGCTCTGCAGAGATACAATGGTCTGTGTGTTCAAAGATTTTAACTGTTTATCCAATTATAAGTATGTATGTGTATATATTAAAAAAAATAATTTGATTGGAATCCAGAGGGTTTTTTCTACTCAATATTAATTTGATTTAAAAATTAAAGAAACAGAACATCTGATCTTCATGGAGGAGTGACTCCTACATTAAACTATTTTTTTTTTTTTTTACAGCGCATCGACAGCTTGAGTCATGAGCGCTCTGCGGATTAAAGGCCACTTGAGCTAGGATGGCGCCTTTTTTTTGCAAGACTTCCATCGTAACTTCCCGTGAAAGTGGCATGAAGCCGGGCGATATTATGGTTTGACAGCCCTCTTCCCTACTTTAACCATCGAATCCAGTCGACGGAGTGGGAAGAGTTGGCAATCCCTCAGTGAAGCCATCTTTTTCCATTCCCAGCTGATTGGAGTGGCTTCTTTCATAACAAAATTATTTTAAGATGTGCCACTTCTTGCTTATGCTTCACCTTTCGGGATCGTGTCAACTAATAATTCTAATATATAGCAGAAAGCTGTAGGGGATTATGGCACTGCGACCTGAAAGATCTATTATGTCACCCGGAGCCTTCTCAGTGCACTGCCTCCAAGTAGTAATTCCAATATATACTATATATGTTTGGAGCCTACATTTTAGACCATTTCAAACTAAACGAAAGAAAAGGATTATTTGCTTTGTTATATTAAATATAAATGTTCCGCCTCTTCTAGAAAACAAACTGACTAATATTAATCTAAAATTTGGGAGAACTTTCAAACATATACCTTGCACTCCGGAAAAAATTCTAGGCCTAAATACATACATACCATCCTTCATACCAGTAATTTCGTTCACGCTAATAAATACATTGAGGTTGATAAATACATCACTCTGATAACTACACTCACACTAGATACATGCATACTGTGGGAAGCGTACTCTATATTCCACTCACCATTTAACTACAACCTAATCTGATCTATTCTAAATCTTGTAGCATAAGTTTATACACTTTATAAACTCAAACAACAATTTAATATATGCACATCTCTCTTTCAATGTAACGCGCAAGTCTTGTGGCAGTCCTGCTCATAGCCCATGTGTTCGCAAAGCTTGACACTCTTCCAAACGTGTGCTACAGTTAGCCTTTTCATGCACATTGGGCATCTAGGTCTTCTTCCACTCACCAGTAGATGCCCATTTGTTGTACGTGTAAGCCCGATCCTGAGCCTCGTATGTATAACAGATTCCCGCCACGGGACGTTCTCGACCAACACCGTACGCACGCATGGTTTTATTTTATTTAATTTACCATTATGCGAGATTCCACTGTGTCTGTCATTTTCTAATGATGAGTTCTTTTACAAGAGTTTTTAGATCCGTGGGGCGCACAGGAATGATTTCTATAATGCCAGACGCGGCACCTTTTATCACTTTATCAACCCTCTCGTTTCCAGATACGCCTATGTGGCCTGGCACTCATACAAATATTACATCTTGTCTCCGTGATCGTAATTGAGTAGAAGTTTTGGTCTGTAAACGACGGGAGGTGTTTCTTCTTCTTTATGCACTGACAGATCCGTGCGGCCGCAGACGTGTGCAGCAAAGGAGAGGAAGGGGCAAAGCCCCAAGTCTCCAAAGGTCAAATTCCAAGCCCTCCGCCTCTGGGAGGCTTGTGGCACTGATTCCTAACGGTCGCGCCCGCCGTACTCTGATGACAGAATTTTTCATAAAACAAGCTCCCAAATATGGTTTTATACAGTGGATGTGTCGGTTTTCCCCACATTAAGGCGAAGTAAGTTAGAGTTAATTGCTCCCTTCTAATTTGAGGTGGCCGAAACCCCGATTCTGCATAGACACTCGGGAGAGGACTTGTTCGGCAGGCGCCTGTAATTAGTCTAAACCCTTCATTATAAATTTTATCTAATATTTTAAGAGCGGGTTAGGCCAATGAATATTTTTTTCAAGGTTTCTCTTTCTGTTTACCAATTGTAGCTCCCTAGAAATTTTAAGATGTGGAGTGTTCTTTTTGCCTTGTTATAGGTAAGTTCTAGATGTTTTTGCCAACTAAGATTACAATCAAATATGAGGCCTAGGAACCCAACACTCTCTTTGTATAGTATAGGTGCGCCATCTAAATATAAGATTGGCGGGAAATGTCTTGGCCGACAGAAATAAACGCACACCGTTTTCTGCCTTGAGAATTTAAATCCCTTCCTTGACGCCTCAGTTGCCACCTATTGTAGAAGTGTACAACTCATTATTTCTCTCCGTGAGTTCAGTGCAGTCTGGCTGTCCGCAAAGATGTGAATCTCCCTACTTCTAGGGGTACAATCCATTAAGCCATTGGCTTCACTAGACATATCTTGTTCAGACATATCTTACCTCCATAACCCTCTATATCCTCTATTCTCATTTCTAATACAAGTGTTAGTATGACTAGAACACTGTAAAGTGCCTATCTAATTAGAGTGTCATATTGATTATTGGTTGCATTTTGAAAGTGCTTAATCCTGTTTGGATTTATATGTCTCAGCTCTCAGTAAGTAATTTTGTCAATAAATAACCATTTTTTTATTATTAATTACATTAGACATAGAAACATACTTTTTATTTCAAGTTACTAAAAAAATGGGTCACAATCCGTAATGATATTTGACATGGCTAGTATAGTGACTAAGGCGTATAGTGATATTCCTTACAAGGCTTTTAAATAAATAAAGCAAGGATAATCACTAAGCATACATCAAAATAGTAAGTAAGCAGCAACTTATATCGCATGTCTTTGCTTTGATTGACACAACTTCTAACGCACTCATCAAGAAATTTGGTTCACTAATAGAAAGTGCCTTTATAAAAAACTGCGGAAGTTGAGGACCATGGCCTCTACATGCGGAGAACTTAATGTACACACGATGGTACGTGCAAACATTACTTCCCTGTGCCTCCTGCTCAGAAACAACTTTTCCAATGACATCAAAACTAGTTGTTGTGGTTGGTTCCGCAGGTGTCAGCCGTGGGCTACTGTGAAATAGTTAATGACAAGAAATGATGAAATACGAGCTGTTTAATCGTAAGATAGTACAGATAAATAAATATGTTGTTGAATCATTAATCTATATAAGCAAGTTGTATGATAATTACGCATTACATTCCACAATTCTGAATTCATACACACCATCCACGCATGCATGTATTCTTAAATATGGGTTCTTTACAAGTCTAAACTAGCCTAATTGAAAAATTATATCATTAAAAACTTATATAAGTACATAAAAATTATACTAAAACGTAGTTTAAGTTACACATCCCTTTTTGCTGGATGTTTCCATTTTTAAAGGGAACAATATGTCGCTTTAAAGACCGAAACATGTGTTTTCCCACTTAGGTGGAAACCCCTCTTAACCTAGTTAGGCCCTAACAAAAGCATATTAAAGCCAGTGTATCAACTAAATTTGCTCTGTGCAAGTCTATGTTATCACACTGTTTTACAAAAAACATCGTGATGATGGGCGAATGCCCGAAACGGTCGATGACTACAAAAAGAAGCAGACTACCACGGAAAATATCTCTGATACATCAAAATTATATCTTATAGTAGCTCTTGTGTGGAAGAGATTCTGGTATCCAAAAACTGAGATTGTCTTGGTACTGAGATTTGTACAGATGGCACAGGAAAATTTCACGCCATTATATGAAGTTTGTGATGACGAGACCAGCAAGCGCATAGAAGCGGCTACTGCAAAACACCAGGCCACCATAGGTTAGAATATGTTTATCTTGTTGATATCCTACATGCTCACACGGCAAGACATGGCGGCGCTGAGCGGAATTCTAGGAGAGTGTACTTGAGACACTCAGGAGGGTAGAAACACTTGAAGATTTCAGGCAAACAATTCTGGTAAACCTCAACAAGTCTGCTTGCTTCCCCGCACCGTCTTCGTCATGGCTGCGCCGCCTCTCGTAAAGTTGTTGACGGTAGCCAGGGAATGCGAAGGGTAACTTCTTCACTATCACTCTCTCTCTCTCTCTCTTCTCCGCACACTCATGCAGTCTCTTGTTGTTCACAGATCCCACTCAAACTAACTCAGTCTTTGTGTAAACTTACTTCTGTCTGTTCTCTCAGACGTTTTCATAAAACATTAGAGTATGTTCATTGTTCATATTATTTCTAAAAGAAGATTTGTTGTAGAAAACAATTACTTTTTTATCAAAATCGCAAAAAACATCAACGAATATTTTCTACATATTTTCCCCTTCCCTTAATTTTATTAAATGTGGAAAATCAAAATCATGCCTGAAAATTTTCAGGATAATCTTGTCTTTAAGGAATGGTCAACTGCAATGAAAGACATAAGCTGCGAAATTGCTGAAGTAGAGCGCACTCTAATCACTTGCAAAACTGGTCAAGTGGGGAAAAAAATTAGGTGTTTCACGGGTTTTTATTACAGCTGCACTTATAATAATTGCCAATTAATTTTCAAGGCAGTTCATCTTTAACGTCACAGAAAGTTGAAAGAAAACTATTGTAGATTTTGGAATAACAGGCTTGGAAATAATTAATGTCATGTTCAGCGTGTATGAGATATTATCTATGTGCTGAAGCCGTCCCTGATGAGAGAGTAAAATTAAGTGTTTAAACTGAGGTGTTAGTCTCAATTATTTCCATCCATAGTTGATAATAATCCTCACTAATTTAATAGAAGAATGTAATAATTAAGTGAATAAAATTTAATAACAAGGTCTTTGCCGAATTTAATAACACATCAAACTGCTCTGGCTTCGGTAATTTGGGCGAATGTGACTTTATACAGAATCACTCACACCATCTCAGCCCGAAGACCCTAATGTTTTGCATGATACCTTAAACATGCCAAACCTTAAACATGATAGGTTACGGAAAACTAAAAAAATATAATAAAAACCTTTCAATGCACTTTCGATCGACGGATTCGCAGCATCCACTTCCGATGATGATATCTAAGCGCAAAAACAACTTTGAGCTTCCTGCGATGTTTGAGTTATTTTACACAAATACATTTACGAACCATTCTCTATTTGTTTTTCTTCTTTAGGGGGCCTCAAAACAAGCTGAAATGAGATTGCGAAAATCTGGCAGATATCAATTGTTTCCTTTCGGGCTATGAGGAAAAGTTCTCAAATTTCAAAATTACTAGAAGTTTGCGAGAGAGTTAAATTTATACTTCAACTGGAAGTATATTTGTAGTAGTGGAAAAGGAACAGATGGCTTCGTTCTGTTACGTTGACGTAGACAATATGTGTCCGTGACGTTATACCTAGTGCACGGCTGGCGGGCAGGTGCTATATAAAGTAAAAGGTAGAAAAAGCCTCCGACAGAAGAAGCAACAAGGCAGGGGATGGTGGATGGTGTAATAAATACAGAAATAGAGTTAAACTGTACCAACCCACCACACACCCACAGACCTACTTATAGTGGGCTGAGAACTCGTATACTTTTTGTCCGGTCCTTAAGCTATTGTTTCGGTTTCCTCAGAGAGATAGACTAGTCATGGAAAGGATACGAAAGGAGTTAAAGGACAGCGAGGAGGTGAGAGAGTGTGAAGTGTACCTTTTTGTATCATTCAAACAGTAAGCCCAGGGCCAAAGATTTAAGGTGGTTATGAAGCAGGAAGTAAAGAGGAAGTAAAAAGAACTTTTAATTTGAATCGTCTAGAAGAAGGAACAGTGAGAAAGGGGCACACACATGAGGAACAGGCCGTCACAGAAGCGACATTACTTTTATCAAGTGTATTCCCCAACCCAACAAAACTAGCTCCATCAAGCTTGCAGCCCCTACCCAGCAGGCTGTAAAACCATTCTGCTGCTATCGGATCCTTCCAACTAAACTCTGTTTACCAACTGGAAATGACTGAAAGTTGGCCAACTGTCTGGTCACACAAGTTAAAAACTAATACATACCATGAGCTGCTTCAGCGAAGGGATACTTGAACCGTCAAATAAAATATGCTAAACTATCAAGAACAAGATGAAGAAGAGTTAAGCTGCCTGACATAGTTCACTTACATTGGCTGCGACTGAAGGGAGCATCACTTTACCCAAACAGGGCGCAAAGTTTGTATAGCGGCAGGGTTGGGAGGGAAGGAACTGTTTCAAACTGAATATGGATCAGTTTATCTTTCCTAACCGAACCCCTCACTCCCGCAAAATACACACACTCAAAAAAACATTTAAAATATCACACACACGGTCTTAGACAGACAAAATCGATCCCCACCCAAAAAAAATTACATTCTCTGATTGCTTGCTAACACGTTCGTCTCAGTTTCACATTACAATGTTCTGCCTCCCTGAATTTAGGGCTCATTTATTCTAGTTGAGTCGCTTCTCGCTTTCGCTCGCCAAATTTATTGCCTGCTACGTGATCATAATAAAGTCAGGAACAACGTGATTTCACCCCAAAAAGAGAATCATAAACCATAAATAGCGAATGGTCATAAAGTCAGGATCACTCACAAAAGACCTTTCTCTTGTTACAATTCAAATTGACACATTTTCTTCAAAACTGCCATTTTTACTAAATATTCAGTTTCCGACTTCATAAATGTAGGTAGCGCCAACTACATATGGTAGGAGAAACGGGCAGCAGCGCGTCACACGTGTTAATTTTGAGGGAATATTATACTACATTACCTAACATTTACTGAATTAATTTAACTACATTGTAGACCACTGACAGCGCCCAATTTCCAAAATAATGAATGAGCAATTTAGAGGATAAACGTCGGTGAGTAGAGAACAAAGACGGGTTCTAAAACAGTTTTCTGCACAACATGACGGCCGTCCCCCTCGCCCTCTCGCCACCCCTACTCACTTGCCCTCACCCACCACTTAACCCCTCCTCTTCGCCAACTTGTTCCCACTGCCCTCCGCCCCACCCACTCCCACTCAATGGAAGAAGAGGTGTTAAAAATTAATTTTCTTTTTGCTGAGGTCAGCAAAAGCGATCTAACAACCTTCGCCATCCAAGTCCATTACTTTCACCACTTAGCTATTGTGGTAACTTGGAAATAGTAGTTTTCTTTAGATCCTTATACCTCACACACATATTTCTCTCTCATCTCTCTCACTTCTTTCCCTATATATACATATACATATATACACATAGACTTAAAAGGTGGCTCTGCCCCAGGTACCGCAGGCCAGGGTTCATTAACATTTGCGTCTGTATTTTTCCATTCGTACAAAAGTTTATTAACCGCTATGTGTGCACAATGTCTGCAACATAATTCCTGATTATATTTATTTATTCATTTTTTTTTTTTTCACTAAGTCTTAAATAGATAAACCCTCCACCCACCTCTCCGTGTTTATGATAAAACTATTTTTATCGATCAAGCATATTACCAACACATACATCCAATCCAATATAGTGATTCCTGAGACAGATACTTATGTAAGATTTTTTTGGTAAGCAATAAACTAAAACTAATCTATGCCTCCTTCTTAAACACCTTAGTTGTTTAAGATAAATCTACTTTTATCGATCAAGTAAGTATAATGACAACAAATATATCCAATCCAGTATATTGATTTATGAGTTAGTTACCTGTGTAAGGTTTTAGTAAGCAATTAAAACTTAAATCTCCACTTTCCTTGTTTAAGATAGATCTACTTGCTTATCGATCAATTAAATTTATAGAATCCAATATATTGATTTATGAGTCAGTTACTTCTGTATTTTTGTTTTTTTTGACACAGCCTAAAGTCGTTGAATCTGTTATCTAACGCAATGTAGGACGAAGTAGTTACTAATATCTTTTGTCGAACTAATTGTTTATACAATTAAAGAAATAATTATAGAAAGGAAAAAGCTAGTGTTACCTAGAGAACTAGTAGTCTTTTTATCTCAATTTACGTACTAAATTCCCAGTATTTTTAATCACTTTTCTAATCTAAAACGATCAGTTTCTAATTTAACTAGTAAGTGAATTATTCTATATTTATAAACACTTTTGTAATCTAATACGCATTCAATTTACATATATAATTCCCTTAGAGAATTTATTAAATTAATGGGATTTATACATCCACCTAAATAGAAGTAACTTCCTTAGTGAATAACGGATTGAATTTTACTCCCACAGTTGTGGATATGCTAATGAGTCATGACGAATGATTAGGCAACGGAGAATGTATTGTGTTAAATGTCTTGGAATTTTGGTCAGATTAAAATATAATATTGTTGGTGAAATCACTGCACACAGCCAAGTTTGATTGGACTACACTTAAATTTGTTGAATAACCAAGAAAAACACAGATATAAAAAAGAAGATAAAGATATATTGCACTAAAACATACTTAAGTTATCGTGTAGCCATTATTGTGGATTGCAATAACAGTTTTCCTAGTAATTTCCAAGTTAAATCTGCTTTCCTCTTCCTTTCTAAACATGTAAATACTTGTTCTGCTGCCTTATATTTTTAAGCAAGCATACATGGCTAAAGCATATGATATTATGCACTAAAAACATGTTACTTTTTTAATGGAAGATTATTGGAACAAGTTAAACCATTGTTTGCAAAGTATAGGGAAATAAGTTTCTAATCTGGGGAAATGAAATTGCGTTATATCCAAATTCGAAATCTTCTGTTTGGAACTGTAGACATTTCTACCAGCACTAACTCTATCAGTTTAAAAACATCGTTAGAGCTGTTTAAAATTAAGTTATCGTATGGCAATTATTGTGGATTGCAAGTTTCCTAGTAATTTCCACGTTAAATCAGCTTTCCTCAACCTTTCTAAACATGTAACAACTCGTTCTACTGTCTTACATTGTTAAACAGGCTTATGATATTATGCACTAAATAATGCTACTTTTTAATCGAAGAATATTGGTACAAGTTAAACCAATGTTTGCAAAGTATAGAAAAATTAGTTTCTAATCTGGGGAAATGATTGCGTTATGTCCAAATTCAAAATCTTCTCTTTGGAGCTGTGGACATTTCTTCTAGCACTAACGTCTATCGCTTAAAAAAAACGTTAGAGCTGTTTAAAAAGAAAAAAAAAATTGTGCAAACATATAAGTGTCTGGCCTCCAAACATGTAATTAGAACTGATTAGAAAGATTAATATATTCTATAGTCAACTGGAAGAAATTTATCAAAATATTGCCCCAAAAAAATCGTTTTTAGTTCTTTTTAATGTTTTACCTTGTTTTTACTAGACGAAAATTATTACAAAGAAGTATTTTTGCAGCGTCTGATCATTCCTAAACCATTCTGACGCGCCCCCGCACACACACACACACACGCTAGCTCTACATTTTGTTAAGTGAATAATTTAAAGAAAAAAAAAGTAAATGTTTCTCTATTTTTGCAATCGAAAAGAAAAAAGAGAGGAAATAATTACAACAATTAAAAGTCAAAATTGATCACCATTTTCTCTATCATTTTTTTTCCCCATAATGTATAGATGAGTTTGGTGTGTGACTCGGTGGAGTGAGCATGTGAATTTATTGTTCCTAAAGTTTTGATGTTTTTGACTGGCTATAGATTCAGTTTTTCAGTTGTTTTTTTTTCTCATAACACCTTTTAGTGCTGCAAATGTACTTGGGCATTTAAAAATTATTTGTCATTCGAAGACGGTAAGTTTTTTTATACAATAAGTGTTTTAATATTCTACATATTTTCTGGTATATTCTCTTTACATTGTTTATATTATATCTTTTATCTGTGAACTATGCCCTTAAGCAAGACTGTAAAGCAAGATACTCATGCTAATGGGGACTCAACTGGCAGCGCTGGAGATGGGGATAATTACACACTCACACTCATACTGGCCAAACTGGACACTATTAATAATGAAATTAAATCTGTTAAAAATGATCTGAATGCTTTTAAAAGCGAAATGGCTACTGCAATGGCCTCTATCAAGGAGCATATTCGAGAATGCAAAAAAGGTACTTTGTCATTAAAAAAAGAAAATAAGCAATTAAAAGAGGAGATTATATCTTTGAAAAACCAACTGATATTGTTCAATACACCAGATATAACGCTCTTAAAATTACAATTATATGGTCAATGGATGATGAAAATATTTTAGGAAATAATTTCTGCTATTAGTCAGGCTATTGGTTCCGAACTTAACAAGCACGATATAGATGCCCTCTTCAGAATTAAATTACGTAATGCTCGGAGTGAGCCACCTATAATTCTAAAGTTCGTTTCAAATGTTAGAAAAGAGGAGTTTTTTAGGTTAGCTAGAGTTAAACGTAGGCTTAATACTTCAGAATTGAATATTCAAGGTGACGAACAGTAGGTGTATATATCGGATTACATGTCGCCGTATAAATACAAATTATTTAAAGAAACTAAATACCTAAACGCTAAATCAATACTAAGTTATGTTTGGAGCCAAACTTATTATTGGGAGTATTTTTACGCGAAACTTCCCTATGTTTCTTGAGACGGCTATTCCGTCGCGGAACCTCATTCAAGCCCATCGAGCGCGTCCTCGTCGCTGGCTCCGGAAACATCTGTGCTCCACTTTTGTGGAAGCGTGGATGGCCAAGCTGGAGGGTGAACGCAGAGGGTAGCCTTCGGCCTATTTGGGAACTTAGCACTCCCACGTAACTCAGCTACAATTACAGACTAACAAGTGCAGTAGTTCTCCCATTCACTGGAAACTTTTCTGCTGCCTGTTTGGGTCGCCATAATCTATGTGCGGCCTGAATCTCTCCCAGCGAATTCTTTTGCTGCGGAGCCTCCGTGGGAGTTCATGCTGCATCACCTACACCTAAACGCCTTAATATTATACACTTACACAATTACACTCTTACATGCCAGTGGCACATGTTTGTCGTGTGTGGATACCTGTGTCTTGGGGAAAGGAAGTCCTGGTGGTTGAGGACGCAGGTTCAAGCTAGAGGCAAGTTACCTCAGCAGGCCTGGCAGTCCAACACACCACTTTGGTTCCGGACTCCGCTAAACAGGCGGCCAGAGCCTAACCCAGCTCTGGTCAATCGGCTAGCGTAAAACACGCATGGGTGAGCTCCTGGGTTTTGTGGGCCTTGACTCACAATCCTCTAAACCCTATATCTCCGGGGTAGCTCTGGCGCTTTTTTATAGCGTCCCAAATTTTGAGGCTCCATGGAGGATGGAGAGCTCCGGAGATGAATTATTTTACTTAATTCATGGATATTGATCAAGTAAATTAGTGGCCTTAGAGGAGGGGGCTACCGGTGGTGGGGATAACTCCTCTATGCATCCAGGGTCGGGTGACCAGGGCTCGGATGCCTGGGGGGGGAAACGGGAAAGGATTTCCAGAAGCATGGAAAACCTGCTTCTGGCGGAGAGCGCGCCAATAGTGGCTGCGGAGGACTCGTCCACCTGCGGAGATGAATGGCATGTGGTTAAAGGAAAGACGCCAGTTAATTCTGCGTCGGCCACGGCTGTTGCGAATTCCTCTTGAATTCCTCCTGTTGCAAAGGTAAAGGAAGCTAAGTCGACTTCTGGTAAGGTATCCAAGGAAACTGAGCAGAAGAAGAAACTTAGTGGGAGATACAGGCAAATGCGTGCGAAGAGGATGAGATCCACTCAACCTGCACCAGCTGAGGATATACCTATTGAGGCTCAAAAAAGATTTAGAACCCCGTGGGACGTGGCCGCCTGGAATCCAGCCGGCAGGTAAGAAACCTAAGATAACGGAGGCGGAGAGAAAGCTGTTTCTGGCTATAACCAGCAGCATTCCTCCAAGCTGCTCTTGATGATGGCGC
Source organism: Triatoma infestans (assembly GCA_011037195.1). Taxonomy (NCBI): domain Eukaryota; kingdom Metazoa; phylum Arthropoda; class Insecta; order Hemiptera; family Reduviidae; genus Triatoma; species Triatoma infestans. The sequence goes on from JAAEAF010000555.1 coordinate 69,858, forward strand.
TTCTGTCATCAGAAGGGATATGCTCGCCATCGTTAGGAAAATTATACAGGAACAGTCATGTAGGCTGAAATTTATTCAGTCGGGCATGGTCTCTGAGGGCTGGTTTCTTCTGGCCTACTTTGATCAGGCCACATTTGACTGGGTTTTAGAGAATGTTAAGCCTAGTTGGAAGGGAAGGAACTTCAAGCTTATGAAGGCGTCTGAGGTCCCGACTATGACTAAGATCTCTATGTTTATTCCGGTGGGCAAGCATACCAGCGAACAAGTGCTTGCCTTCTAAAATAACTTGGATATAAGCCGCTGGAGGAACGTGTATCGACAAGTCGAGAAAGGAGTACCCTTGGCCTACAGGATTGATGATGCTTCTGTCCAGGCGTTGAGGAAGGTCTATTTTAGTCTTTTCTTTGAGATGGGCAGGCTCTTCATCAGGTTGAAGAAGGAGATGAGGGTGCTCTTACTATTTCTTCTGAGGCAATGGAGCAGGATACAGGTAGGCCTGACCAAGATGTCAGCAAGTAAGGTAGGTGGTTTTTTTTTTTCTTCACCTACCCGCTTCCTACCGGGTATTATCAGGATTTAACTCTTCCGACTTGTGATTATGGCAGTTGACAGGGTAGAGATGGTACAAATTAACTTGCAACATAGCAAAGATGCAACGGCTAATTTATGCCGCTGTATAGCTAAGTTGGATACATATTTTATTTTAATACAAGAACCTTATGCCTATAAAGGTTTGGTTCGAGGGCTGAGTGTGGTTGATGGCGGACTGTTCGTGGCGGATGGCGGCGGCATTCCTAGGGCATGCATCTTTGCCAGTCGGAGTGTCGGCGTTGTTCTGCTTCGACAGTTCTGCTCTCGAGATTTGGTGGTGGTGAGGGTTGGTCTGTGGGTTGGTGGGCGTCATCGCGTCGTAGTTGTGGCTTCGGCTTACTTCCCCTATGATTGCCCCTCTTCTCATCCTCAGGAGTTAATGGGTTTGTTCCAGTTTTCGGAGGCCAATAACAATCCTATTATTATAGGATGTGAAGTGAATGCGCATCATGTTGTCTGGGGGAGCAGCGACACCAATGGTAGAGGTCGCGCTCTCATGGATTTCCTGGGGGGCACGCGATTGGAGGTCCTGAATAGGGGTACTGAACCCACTTTTGTTACTAGGATTAGAAGACAGGTCATTAATATTACCCTTGCTTCTAGGAATTTTAATGGTTTGATTAAGGATTGAAGGGTGAGTCTTGAGGATTCCATCTCCGATCACAGGATGATTAGGTTTAGTCTGGGGATTGATCCAATTACCCTGGCTACTTATAGGCATCCTAGGAGGGCGGATTGGGGTTTATATTCTAGAATTCTTGAAGATAAACTGACTATCCAACTAGAAGTCCCTGATGGTTTAGAGGAATTGGAAAGGGAGGCTGGTATTCTTCATGAACACATTAGATCCTCATTTGAGGAGTTCTGTCCTCCCAAGGTGGTTAAGGGTAGAAGAAGCCTAATGGTCCTCTTTGGAAAAACTAAGGAGACAGGTAAGGGGTCATATAGGAAGGCTGTCCTTGCTGATTCTCGGAATCATGGGATAGTTATAACAGTATTAAAAGAGCATATAAATATGCTCTGAGGAGAGCCAAGAGAAATTCCTGGAGATCCTTTTGTGAGGATTTAAATTCGTTCCAGGAATCATCTAGGTTGGTATGGATTCTTAGTAAGGATAAGGACAGTCAGTTAGGTACCCTAAAATACCCTGATGGTTCCTTTACAGGAGGGGAAGGGGAGACACTGCAGGTTTTGCTTGATACCCACTTCTCGGATAATAATGGTTTAAATGCTGCTCTATCTTTGGTGGGCGGAAGGAGATTGGACCCTGATGATGTAACCACCTTAGATGAGGTAGTCATGCATGATAGAGTAATTTGGGTAGTACAATGTTTCTCAACTTTCAAGTCACCTGGACCGGACGGGATTTATCCTTGTCTGCTGCAAAATGGTGGGGACGTGCTGACGAAGGTATTGTTAAGAATTTTTAAAGGATGGTTGATGTTTGGTTACGTACCGACATTATGGAGAGATGTAAGGGTAGTCTTTATTCCCAAGCCGGGCAGAAGCGACTACTCTGACCCTAAGGCATTTAGACCTATTAGTGTTATGTCTTTTCACTTGAAAACTTTGAAAAGGTTGGTGGATAGGTATATTACTATGGCCCATTAAGGGATCATCCACTCCATCCTAACCAACATGCTTATATTGTGGGTAAGTCGACAGAGACTGCATTACATTGTCTCGTCGGAAGGATAGAATCTGCTCTGGAGATAAAAGAATATGCCCTAGGGTGTTTCTTTGATGTTGAGGGGGCATTTGACAGAGTATCGTTTGATGCTCTCGAAGATGCCTTGGTACGAAAAGGTATACATCCCGTCTTAATCAATTGGATAGGTGCCTATCTTAGGAGTAGGGTTATACAGGCTTCCCTTGGCGGGCGCACCATGATAGTACAAGCGGGGAGAGGGTGCCCTCAAGGGGGTTGTCTCTCACCAAATTTGTGGTGCGCCGTCATGGATGACCTTTTGGTTAGGATTAATTCATCGGGGTTTTATGTGCAAGCATATGCCGATGATGGTGTTATTTATTGTTAGGGCGCTGTCTGCCCACTATTTCGGACTTAATGCAAAGCGCCCTTAACATGGTATATTGTTGGACACAGGATAAAGGTCTTTTCATTAATCCTAATAAGACCCAGGCAATTCTATTTACTCATAGAAGGAAGATAGTGGGTTTTACACCTCCCAGGTTGTTAGGCACTTCCAAACAGGTTAGTAAATCAGTGAAGTTCCTTGGAGTAGTTCTCGACAGTAAATTGAACTGGTAGGAACATGTTAAGACACAGCATCAAAAGGCAGTGATTTCCTTTTGGCAATGTCGAAGAGTTGTAGGTAAGAACTGGGGGATCACTCCCAAGATGATATTCTGGATTTATTGTATGGTCATTAAACCTAGGTTGGTATATGCGGCTTTGGTGTGATGGCGTCGCATTGAAACACGATCCGCTAGACAGCTACTGGAACATATCCAACGCTTGGCTTGTCTGGCGGTGACCGATGCGTTTCGGACTACACCGACCGCATCTATGGAGACTTTGTTAGGGATTCCACCTCTCTTTGGGGAGGTGAAAAACCAGGCAATGAAAGCCTGTTATAGAATTAAATAGGCAGGTTTTTGGCAGGGTAAGCGATATGGTCATGCTACCATTTATCACGAGATGCTTTTAAGGATTCCCATTACAGGTTTCCCTTCTGATAGGAATTTGAAGACTTTTGTCTTTGGTCATTCCTACAGGGTTAGGTTGCCTTCTAGGGAAGAATGTTTAACCCTGGGTCCGTCTGGGGTGATTCTTGAGAATTATCTCTGATGCTACACGGACGGCTCCAGAATGAATGGTAGGTCTACTTTGAGACGGAAGACCATTTGGTGGTGCCTCTTGGTGAGTGGGCCGCCGTTTTCCAGGCTGAGGTTTATGCAATTCTTTGCTGTATTTTGGATGAGAGGGTGCGTAACACTAATTTAAAAGGTGTTTGTGTCTGCTCGGACAGCCAGACTACGTTGAAGGCGCTTAGCTCATGTGTCTTCACTTCCAGGTTGGTGTTGCAATGTTCTAAAAGACTGGAAGATCTTTCTTCATTGAAGGATGTGCTTCTGGTCTGGGTTCCAGGTCATATGGGATCTTTTGGAATGAGGAGGTGGATAGGTTTGCCAAATTAGGCACCTCTCTCCCTTTCATTGGTCCAGAGCCTGCTGTTGGAGTGTCTTCTGTCACATGTTTGTCAGGCTTCAAGACGTAGATGACCTCACAGTAGTCATCCTTATGGATGAGTGTAGTGGGTTGTCGGCAGTCTAAGATGCTCATTGGGGGTCCGGACGGAGCTTTCAGTAGCGGGATCCGTTGTCTTTCATGGACCTCTCTCAGGCATCTGGTTGGCTTCCTCACTTGGCATTGCGGTTTAAGGAGACATCTCTATACAATGGGACTCATGCCTGACCGCTTTTGTAGAGTTTGTGAGACGGAGGAGGAAACACCCATGCATCTGATGACGGAGTGTTTGGGCTGTGAGGAGATTAGGTTTAGGACCTTCGGCAGGAATAGGATATCGGACATTGTGCACACATAGAGGTTAATAAACTTTTGTACGAATGGAAAAATACAGACGCAAATGTTAATGAACCCTGGCCTGGGGTACCTGGGGCAGAGCCTCCTTCTAAGTCTATGTGTATATAAGTATATGTATATATAGGGAAAGAAGTGAGAGAGATGAGAGAGCAATATGTGGGTGAGGTATAAGGATCTAAAGAAAACTACTATTTCCAAGTTACCACAATAGCTAAGTAGTGAAAGTGATGGACTTGGATGGCGAAGGTTGTTAGATCGCTTTTGCTGACCTCAGCAAAAAGAAAAAATAATTTTTAACACCTCTTCTTCCATGGTGTGGGAGTCGGTGGGGGGGAGGGCAGTTGGAACAATTTGGGGGGGGGAGGGGTCAAGTGGAGGGTGAGGCAAGTGAGTAGGGGTGGGGAGTGGGCAAGGGCGACAGCCGTCATATTGTACAGAAAACTGTTTTAGAACCCGTCTTTATTATCTACTTCAGTGTCTACTCATTCCACGTAAATTCAATTTTTTACTGAAAATTTATTCAAATACAAGAGATAAATTTATATCTGTGCAGTTAGCATCTCAAGTTTAAAGAAAATCATTAGAGGTGTTGACTAGATAATACCGAAAAATTCAGAAACCTATTCTATAATGTCGGTTAATCGATCTTCTTCAAAACTGGAATTCTATAATGTCCCTGTAAAAAAAAAAAAAAAAAAAAATCAAATAAAAGTGATTATCGCTAAATTTGCCCTCAAGCGAAAATAAAAAGACTTATGCATTACATGGCAGGGAAGTCACTAACCATTTTTTGGTTATTATTCCTAGAAAATATGATCGTGTCAAATTTCCGAAATTGACTGTTGGCCGAAAAAAACATGTTTCGTTGCCCCTGGAGTACGATAAATTTGTCTTTAGCAAAGTCTTTGAGAGTGTGATGTGTGTGAACGAATTATCTCAAAAATGAGAAATCGCAGGGAGCATAAGTTTGGTATTGGTTTAGGTACTGTCACCGCGTCTGACTCGGGCAAAATCCATCAACTGTAAGTGCGAATTACTGTCTTTTTTTAACTTTTTCGCGATTTTCTCGAAAACGGCTTCAACGATTTTCAGTTAACTTGGTATACTATCTGCACAATATAACTACATATCACTTTTAAATCAAACATTTTCCCAGGAAAATTTATATTTTGTGGGGTTCTAGGAGAACAGTAGCGTCTAATACACAACGTATATTTCGGCCACTTCAAAGAAAAATGGCGAGAAATCCGAATTTGAAGAAAATTGGTTGACCGCAAGTGCGCTCTTACAGAATAGGGTTTTATTTATTTTTTCTTAATTTTCTCGAAAACGACTATAACGATCTTTAAACTTGGAATACACTGCCTCCATAGATATAAACCGGTCACCATATTTGTAACATTTTTCTGGGAAAAAATTGGTTTTATGTGGATGTGGGGAATCTGAGGCGTCAACATTCACATGTGCACATTAGTGGCGCTCTCTACTATGTAATCAATCATTCTCTAGCTGCCCCCACCACCACCACCCACATATGAGTAAAATTTGAAATTTGAAGACAATGTAACTGTATTAAGAGGATTAAGAGAAAGTCGTGTGAGTGTTTCACACCAGATTTTAGTTTGTGCGATATTGACGTTCTGGTGGGTAGGCCAGCCTGATAGCTGATGCCGATACATGGGACCACGAGGAATTCAACCTACTCATGTAACTCTAGCTCTCCATACACTTATTGCCAACCTAGATATTTCCACTCTTTTCCAATCGACTATATTTTATGTCAAATCACAGAGACTCACGGTAGCAGATGAGCCAGACCGCAGAAGATTTGACGTTCTATCATTGACACTCCCCAATCACTCAGTTGTTTAGTGTAGCACTCAGTTGTCAATTAATAAAGCAAAAATGAAATTGTTGAGAGCTGACAGAGCTCCTTTTTACTAATTTCATTAGCAATACCTAACAACGCTATGATAAACTTTATCACTCATAAAATTGTATCAATGCATGAAAAAACATTTTATATTATCAAGTACACGTATAAGATGAGGTTATTGCGTTGATAAAATGTTGAGGCCGAGAAAGTACGGCTTTATAGTAAGTAATACACACTTTCAGGCATACAGACACACAAAACACACACACCCACACACACACGCACGCACACACACACAGATTGTTGGTGGCGCATTGTGTTGGGATGGATCAGTAGCGAAGCCAATAGTATGGCGGTTGTGGATGATGGTAGGAGGGGTGAGTACTGCCATCCAGCACGTGCATCTTACCTATTTACATCACATTTAAACACAATACACTTATCAGCAACTGCTTCTGGAGGAGGAACAGGAGGAGGTATATGTGCTGTGTGTGTGTGTGTGTGTATCTGTATGAGTGTGCATGTATGTGTATGTATGTATGTATGTGTTTGTGAGGATATATATAAGTCTGTAGCTATATCACGCTCCTTCTTATGTAGCTTCTTCATGAATACTAAACCAGTATATATATATATATTGGTTTCTAGATAGATAGCTACATACATACATACATATACTTATATATATATTTATGTGGTTGCATACATACTGTCAAAGAGAGTGAAAGGCAGTCTAAACAAGGCAGACAAACAAACACACACACACACACACACAACATATATATATATATATATATTTTAATGTGTTCTCTATCAAAAACATATTGTCTGATATATAATATATACTTAACATTTTTTTTCTTTAACCTTTAAACAAATTTTCCCCACCTACTGGTGTACGAAATATAGTGTAATATCGTATTCATTTTAGACTTTTAAAAAGTGAGTTTTCACCGCAAATGGATAAAGAACATCTGTTTGCCTAGAGAGTAGTGTCTGTCTGTCATATATAATTAGATATAGATCAATAATACAAACACGGATTAAGCTTGATAACCCTTTTGGATTTTATCAGCATCCGAACACGAATTCTCTCGGCCGAAATCTGTTAACTTAAATACAACTATAAACAATATGAATTTGTTGGTTTTTAGTTTTTTCACCATTTTTACGAAAACAGGTTGAACGATAACGTGCACCTTACGGATTTTCCATGGATGTGTAATAGATCCATCTTGGGTCCACTAAAGTTAACCAGAAATAGTAATTTATTTTGTAAGTCATTCTCTATGGTTAACTGGAGTTCAGCATGTGACTATTAAATGTTGCGGTAATTAGATAACAGTTGAACTTATCGATCATGTTATCTTGAATAATTTATAACTTGGCTGTCGAGTTTGAAGAAAATTTCTGAATTCTAACTGTAAATAATTCCAGTAAGTGAAAGTAGAGTGAGGACCTCAAAAGATGAATTTCTGATAAATTGTTGATAGTTCCAATTTGACAAGTCTCTTACAGCTGCAAAAGAAATTAATAATTAACGAACAAAATGAGGATTCTTTTTAATTCGACAAAACTTGCTGAAGTGGGGTGCAAGTTCAATCTACAACATTCCCTTGAAATTATAAAAAGCAAATAAAAAATAATAATAATTAAAAGACTGACTGATGAGTTTGGAAATATTTTAATCATAATGAACCATCTGTGTGTTGTTTGATTGTTGGAGCAATTAAGAGGTACTTCTTCTCTTTGCAATTCCTGGGCAGGTAGAAGAGCACTCTCTTGTGCGGTGCAAGTTGTTGAATAGATTATTAAATGTTCAATTCTAGTGTAGACACAATTATTAAATATAATCTTCAAGTACGCTCGATGAACAACAGTCTTCCATCGTCGTGCCAGATTCCAAGTTTGGAGTTGACTGTTAATTGTAAGTACTATGAAACTGAGGTTGGAAAAGACGAGAGAAAAGGAGAGAAAGGAAGGGAGGTAGTATTGGAGAATGAAGTGGGCTCTCTGGAACTTGTTGTAGAGAGAAATAACAGAGAGAAGACAGCAGTAACAGAGAGAGTAGGTAAGAGAGAAGCAACACTGCTAAGAGGGTCAAGAATAATTTTGGTTAGCAGGCTAAACCACACAAACACTCGCGGTACACGTCTGAGCACTAACCAGATCTACACTTATATATGGATATGGAGACAGACAGATGTGTATAATGGGTGTTAAAGTATGGTATTACTAGTGCAGTACACACTGCCCGCCTCTTCAGTATCCACAACAACCTTGATACTTGCAGTACCACATAGCCTTTATGATTACGAAGGTACACTTATCGCCAGCGTGTGAAAAAAAGAGAATGTAATCATACCCAAGCCAGTCCTCTATTGTTACGACTAATATCCTCACAATGACGTCATACAATCAAAATAAATAAAGTTACTTATCTATGGAGACACAATATTAATTGTTAATGAAAACTGAATATGCACTAATTTCCGTTAATTGAATTATAAAGGGGAAAAAATTTGATGTGAAACCCTCACACAACTTTCTCTTTCTCATAGTTAATCATTGTAATTCAAACTGAGTAATTTACTTCAAACCTGGGACTTTTTTTTAATTTTATTTTATTGTGTGTGGGGAGGGGGACCAAGCTCTACGCTATCCAAAGCCCCCCTAGGACCCTGTAGCTACCCCAAAGATCGGTGCCTTTTCAGTTCACTGCCGGCCTCCGAAGTGTTCTCTCGTTACAGACAACAGTGCCCATCACCAAACAGTGAGTATAAGAGGCTCCTACGAAGAAAAAATGAATCAAGATAAATAAAGTTACTTACTGCTAGACTCGATGCCGGGACTTCCGCGTTGCTAGTCCAGCGCGCTACCACTTGAGCTAATCCCTTAGCTTACTTGGGACATTACATTTGCTGATTCTTTGGATCTAGGAACTCTACTTAGGACCTGACCGAGTTTTTAAACTAACTGGTATGGACCACAACAAACTGCGATGATAGTCTGGTGATATTCTGGTGCAATATAAACACCAGAACATTCCTAAAATTAATTTTCCAAAAAATGTTTCAAATGATATTGACAGGTTTCTAGGAAACTACAGTTTCAAGTTTAAAGAAAATCTCTGTAACTGTTTTCAAGGAAATCCAGAAAACTCAGAAAATCGTCCAGTAAAGTCTCACTTCCAGTTAGCCGATTTTTTAAATCTGGAAACTAGCAATGCTTTTAACTAGGTATCAAAGTGCACAGTTCCATAGTCCGAAGGCAATGGAAAATTGAGCAGCTAGGGGAATTTTGATGACGTCGCAATTTTTAAATTTGAAATCTTTTTATCATTTCTTCTGTTTTTGAAATAATAATAATAAGCAATAAGATTAATGGAGCACCCTCTGCCAAACACTGAAAATACGCATTAAATCAGATAAATTCCGCACGAAGAATTTACACCAACATGTTATAAATTTCCCAAATGTTTTTACAAATATTCAGATACGAAAAAGAACGTGAATTATTAATGGTGTGAAAGAATGTTGTAAATATTAGGTTTATTTTTCCTTTTCAAACACTTCTACAATCGATCTTTCAAGCGAAACTTAACTGTGTACATTATCTAGAATGGTCGATTTTGATCGAATCGAATGTGGGTGTTAGGTTGTACAATGTGTTTCATCTCAAAACAAAATAGTTGAGTTATATTCAGTGTACACAAATCGTTTGTATCACGTCACATACATACTCTCTCTCTCTTACACACACACATACAGATTCACATATACGTACACACACTTCTACTACAAAATATTGGATATTCGTTGGAAACAATAAACAAGTTTGTTACGAACACTAAAGAGTATGGAGAGACTAAAAAAATTACTAATTTTGTAGTTGGACATACGATTGAGGAGACCACGCATTGATTGATTGGTTGATTGACATTTGTCTAATATTATTATCAGTTCACACTCTAAAATAAATTATCTTCAGAAGAGCGTTTCAAGTAAAAATTTAAAGTACAAATTTTAAGAAAATCGTTGGAGCCATTGTTTGAGAAAAATTTCAGTGAAAAAATCTGTTGTGAAACACTCACACAACTTGCTCTTACTCTAATTAATACAATTAAATGGAGAAATCTTTTTAAAATTGCAACGTTACAAACTTTAGCTGGCTGGCCACAAAAACAGTGTGAGGGTTTCACTTGTATGCCTGAGCGGCGTTATCTAGAGCACTCTATGTCAAAACCAACTAAGCTTGTGAAAACTTAAATGTACAAAACCCCAATACCCCTCTAAAATATTTTTTTTATAATATTGTTATAAATAAAAGTGATACGTGATACGATCTATGAAGCAAGCATACCAATGTTTAAAGGAAATCGTCGTAAACGTCCAGAAAATTCCATAAAACTCAAATTCTGTAAAATCGGTTTCCGCTAACCGATTTTCTACAAATTTGAAATTCTATTGATGCTGCTAATGTTTATTAATATTATGTAGGGGGTAAAACCATATATTATACACTGCCCTGCAATTTGCTTGCCGTGATTTGGGCATCAACGCGCAGCTAGGCGTTAGCAAACTAGCTATTGGACTATCTATTGGACTGCTCGCCAACCAATGGCTCAATGCCAATAAAAATCGGCGTCGGAAAAAAAAATATATTATCCTGGAGTGGTATCTTAGAAGGAAAGCATAAGCTACTGCTCCCCCCAGAACCCGCACAAAATCAATTTCGCTGAGAAAATGTTTCAAATAAAAATGATTGGATATATATGTGTGTAAATAGTATACCAAGTTAAAAAAAATATCGTTTGAGCCGTTTTCGAGGAAATCACGAAAAACTGAAAAAAATCATTCAGTAAAGTGGCACTTCATGGAGATGGACTTTGTCCTAAATTTTCCTGTCTGTGCGCTGGTAGGACCTAACGGAATTCCAGGTTTCAGCTATTTGTGACTTTTCGTGTTTGAGATATTCTGTTATCACACACAACAATCACACACAAACGCACACAAAGATTGGCAAAAACACTTTTTACGTGTTCAGGGGACCCCAAAACATATATTTCCGATGAAAACTCAATTTCGAAACTCTGGCATGATCGCAGTACTTCCTGTTACTAGGGGAGTAAGAGAAAGTAAAAATAGAAAAATCTAAAAACCAATAAAATTACTGATGGTTAAAGGATTTTGACCATAATTTCCTGTCGGAACTCCAATGGAATGATTATAAATTATGATTAACATTAGAAAGTGGTCTATAATAAATAGCATGTTTTCAAGAATACTTTAAAATTAAATTTTAGTATGGTGTTAAGTATGCTCAGTGTTATATCAAGTCATTTTTATTAGACGGGTGATAAGAAGTTTCAAGAGTACACTGTATTAATAGGAATAGATAAATTAATGTCTAATAAGAATAATTTTCTGTTTGCTGCCAACCTTCTTAAATATCTATTCACCTATTTATTTGCTCGTATTAAATCTGCTTGCTACTTATTTATTATATTGACAAGCTTTTAACTTTCCTTAAACTTTGTATTGCCTTTCTTAAAACTGTTCTAATTAATATAGTGTACTCATGAAATTTCATATCCCCTCCCTAATAAAAATGCTTTGATATAACACTGAGCATATTTAACACTACTACTAAAATTTAATTTTAAAGGATTCTTGAAAACATGCTATTTTGTTAATTTCATTTATTTTGTCAATTTGTCTTTATTAATTTCATTTTGTCATTAAACATTACATAGATAGTAATATTTATAATCTAGCGCACATACAATCAACAAATGTAGTGTGCAACACAGTAACATTAAATTGAAATAAGCTCTCCACGATAACTTGATAACTTTGGATGAAAGTCTGAAACCGGTCAGGAAATCAGCAATATGCTACGACGGATAAAACACCAGATGGAATATGAAGTTTCTTTAATGCACATGCTCCAAACATAACTTATCAAGTCCTAGAGGCGGGCTAGCAAATAATGCATTTTTTACAGGTTTTTTTTTTTTTTTTTAAGAAACAAAGGTGATGAAAAACTGATGCAACAGTTGAGATAAGGAAATGGGGGTAAAGGAGCAAGCTTAGAGAAAACGAACAGAAGATAGTGGGAAGGAGCTGGGGCGTTAATGACAAGCTAGAAGGAAAGTGTCAGAATCATTTAAGTGGCCTGGACAGCCTTCTGTTGGACAGACGGGGGAGGACCGCAGTGGCAACAAACTCAGAGGAGCAACTTCGGCCTGAAGTAACTAGGTTTGTCGTAGTAGTCCGTACGCAAAGATTTACAAAGGACTTGAACCGAGCGTTTTCTGTTGATTTTACCATTTTTAAGCGTTACCCGGTGCCCGATTCACTGCAGACACAGAAGAGAAAGAGAAAGAGACCCGGTGCCCAAACAAACCCCACGTCACCCCACACACTCAGAACAGTGACATCGTTTTCGCCTACTCCGTCAAAAAAAAAAAAAATTGGAGGTGTTCAAGAATAGAAAGGACGCTGAAGAGAAAGAGTGACCTCTCACACTTCTTTGTACTATTCATTTATTTAAAGCATCGACCGACAGGGGCGCTACTGCTCCCCTCCCACTATTCGCCCCTTCACTCTAGCTCTATCACCTCCAAATATTTCCTTAATACATAATTTATATGTTCCATAATAGAGCGAGCTGGAGCTTCTCTCATTTAGTTGTGATGAAAATAATTTAAATACTCCATTTAACTCATTCTTGTTGTATATTTAATAAACTTGCTACCGGCGGATCCCTATTTATTCGGCTGTTTTTTTTCTTGCCCTTTGATTTAGAGGTCAAATTCTGTGAAGGGGCCACGGGAGAGAATATGATTAGTTTTTAGTAGAACTATGTTGCCCAGACAATGACACAATTAGTCACTAAAGTGAAGCTAAGTTGGACCCGCAAACTTAGCTAAAAAAAGTTGAATTCTAATTGAATTTCTGATTTAAACGAATTGTTATTTTTTATACTTTGAGTTCCTGATATTCTCGCGGCTGATGCAATAATGTTCTAAATTCTGTGTATTTTGAAATGTAGGGTTCACTCGTCCTTATCTGACTATTCCTGTGATGTGATTACCATGGCTTTTTGAATTTGGTTTAGAGTTCTCTTTTAAACCCAGTGCATGTTTCAAAGCTTCGTGCGAGTGTCACAATTGACATTTTGTGCACTTTATTTATTGTTTTCCACCAAGTAGCTACTTCTTGTGTTAGGTCCCGATATTGGCGGCACTTTTCACAATACATAATTTCAACATTAGTAGTGCCAGGCACTGCGATGTCTGCTGTATACACACTACTTAGTCTTGTTGAGCCACACAATATCCGGCCTGTTTGGTCGGACCACATTTCTCTTCAAGCGACCTTTACGTTCATCTATCTATCAGTGTCGTGAAACGGAGGCAAATAGCAAACATACTTTACTGTATACTGTAATTCATCAAATAACACCAAGCCCACGTCCGGGATTCAAACTCAGTAGCACAATACATTTCTTCAGCTTGGCTGTCCACGCCTATCCGCCCAGTAAATTGTATGTTCTATAGTAAGCTCTGGATTCTCTAGTACTGGGCAAAGAGAGTAACTGGTATGGGGGAACCGTCTTTGAAACCTAGTTATCTGGCCAGGCCATGTGCAATATTTTCCTAACATAGTTGTGTCTGAACATCACTACAATTCTCAGGGCGCTAGGTTTGACAGATATTCATAGTTGATCTCTTACCAAATGCTGAATTTTTTAAATTATACAACCAGCAGAACCGAAAATTATACAACCAGCAGAACCGAAAATTATATTGAAAAGGCATTTTATTGAAAATCAACCAGCGTTGTTTTACTTTATCCATAAAAATGTCTAGGACTAAAAACGTTTTGCTGATTACATAAATATATACAGCCTACCAACATGTTGTACCTAACGCAAAACACACACACACATACACACCCAGTCCATTCCCTAAATACTATTTTTCATAATCAGATTGATGTCAAACAAAACTCTATTTCCGGTGGAAACTTAATTTCGAAAATCTTTCTATAATAAGATTGTTGGAGCATTACTGGAGAGAGGGAGCATTATTCCGAGCTATATAAAATCATCAGTTAAGCTGGCAGAGATTCCCTCCCTGCCTGTCAACCATGTATTTCGCATCTCCGAAAAAGCCCAAAGAATAAGAAAAAAAGTAGCAGTTGAATGGAGTGGGGATGAAATTGAGAACATAAAGGGGTATGAGGGTGAAATTTGGTGTACTTAGTGGAGAAGGGAGAGTGTGCAGAGAGAGGAAGGTGCAGAGTGCGCATAGGAGAGAGAGAAGTGCGTGGCGCCGCAATACGGACAACCTGCGCAACTGGAGCGTCCACCGTGGGAGCGCGTACCGCTCTCTGCTCCTCTACAACAGCGAAAAGACAAATTGCCGTCATAGCGCTACATAGACACATATACCCTTAACCGGCCAAACAAACCATTGTCTTCTACACCGCCAAAACTAACCACTTGTGTGACTTCCCGTCCCCTCGTAAATCAGAATCATGCCAATAAATGTTTCTTTACCAATTTTAAAAACACGCCATTTCACTTTCTCTTATTGCTGTGAGAGGAAATATCTTGTCTTTTTGAAATTGACTTTCTATTGGAAATGCACGCTTTATGGCCTTATATGAGTAACAAAAACAAGTTTTATGATTGTTCTCTGTATAAGTGTGTGGATATGTGTGTGTGTTTCACAAAATAACTCAAATATACAAAACAGCAAAAAGTTCAAGTAAGATATCCGTCTCGGTACCACCACTGAGTTTCATTTCGGGCAATGTAAGCCTTTATCCCTTTCTTTCTATTTTTGCATAATTTCTTAAAAATCGCTCCAGTGATTGTTGTAAAAAAAAATGCGCATACCATGTCAAAACGAAAGACCTATCACTTTTATTTGAAACATTTTCCAGGAAAATTCATGTTTGAAGTGTTCCCAGGGAGGGGTACATACTTAAGCTTTCCTTCAAAGTACCGCTTCAGTATTTCAGCATATATAATTTCAAGATACATTATATGCTTAGCTAGGATTCAAGGTATGAATAATATTGGCTAACCGGAAATCCAATTTTCAGAACATGTTTCTGAGATTTTAGGAAAATTCTCGAAAACATATAATTTTTTCAATAACTGCAGAAAATAAAAATGTGTAAAATTTCACACAGATTTCTTGATACTCAGAAGGACACAAAATACTGATGAATTTTTCGGTGAAATTTCGATTTCGAAAATTTAACACGATACTCTACTTTCTTTTAGAGCTAGTTGGTGAGGGACGGCAAACAAACCTACCTTGCTAACAATAATAATAATAATAATAATAATAACAATAACAAAATACTGGAATTAAAAAAGAAGTACTTGGTGGCATGAACACCAAATGTAACTAATTTAACAAGAACTAGTGAATGTTTAAATGAGGATAGGTCGGTGGGGGAATGGTAGCGGAAACATACAGTCACTAACAGCTGACCATAATAAAGGAAGCAGTGGCACTCTAATTAAACAAAGATCTGTAAGAGTGCGCTCTCCTCCACCAATAGTACGACGAGAGAGGACAGAGAGAGAGAGAGAGAGTGAGTGAGAGAGATAATAGCAAGGCCACCTGTATTGTATAACTGTTTAATACAAAAACATGGCTACCAACCATGCCAACTAAACAATGCTGCCACTGATGCTCTGTATATCATACTTAAATATTTTAATATAACTACTATACAAGGCCGGGGTAAAATGAAACAATTAAATGTTCAGCACCTCTCACGCGCACACACATATACACTCACTCAACTATCTGGCCCAATTTGTATATATGTGTATATAGTACGTGGGTATGAGAGTGTGTATTTAGCCATTGGCTGGGGGGGCCCCATCACCAACCGTACTTAATATTACAATACAAAATGTTCCTTTTAACCCAAATAATTAATTTTCAAGCTTTACAAATCTTTTGCCTTATATACCATTTTATTAAAAATTATTTAAATAAACGACTTTAGACTGAAAGCAAAATTAGGCTGGAACTATTTATTTATTTTTTAGTTTCTCTTAATTGTGTTAAGGGAAAGTATTGAGATGGTATTAAATTTTCTAATATGGGGTTTCACCAGAAAAATGTTTTGAGGTCCTCCACTGAGTAGGAGTAAATGTGTTACATCGAATGTCTTGTATGTGTCTGTGAGTGAGCGTACGTGTGGGTGGGTGTAATGACTAAATGTCCCACACACGAAAAAATCATCATGCTCAAACTTGATATTCAGTTTAAATACCACGAAGATGCGGGAATTGGAGGAGTTCGGTCAAAATCCGTCACTAAATGGTAACTTTAATGAATGGTACTTTTCAGGTTTTTACAATATTCTGGAAAACGGAGAAATTGATTTTCTTTAAATTCTAGTATGGCAACTACATTATTTGAATCAGTATGGTAACTACACTTATTTGAATCAGTATGGTAACTACACTTATTTGAATCAGTATGGTAACTACACATATTTGAATCAGTATGGTAACTACACTTATTTGAATCAGTATGGTAACTACACTTATTTGAATCGGTATGGTAACTACACTTATTTGAATCAGTATGGTAACTACACTTATTTGAACCATCTGTTTTATAAGAAATATTTTCCGGAGAAATTGATTTCAGGAGAGCTGTATGCACGAGCTCCAGTGTGCGTCTTCTAAACGGTGAATTCAGTATAATGCACGATTCTATCTCTCATAAAATGTTAAAGGCAATTTAAGATTTATTAAATATATATTGAACAATGATTGGGTCACATTCACTAATTCCTATCAGTTTCGTATTCCTCTCCAACTGATCAAGTTCGGGTAAGGAAGTTGACTTCCACTTTTAAAGTTTCTGATAGAAACTGCACAGACTGATTGAATCAAGACAATTTTATAAATACCTGCATATTTGATATAGTCTGCATCATTATAACTCTATACTTACTCATTTACAGATCGGCCAATAATATCATCCAAAATAATCCCCATAGCTAAAATCAAATAAAAAAAGAAAAGTTAACATTTTTAAATTTAAAATTTTTGATATTAAAAAACAGAAATTGAAAAAACTTTTTCTCTGGGCATTGACAAATATTTTTAGAATTGGGAACTTTCACTATAAACTTTCCCCATTAAAATTGTATTTAACATTTTCCCAGAAAAAATTGATTTATGATTGTTCTAAAGGACCTGTTAGACTTAAAAAGTGAAACAGTATGGGAAGAAGGGAACTCAATGCGTTCCAATGGTTCAATGATTGGGTCCATCAGAGAAAACTAGATTGGGATTAGGAAAGAAGCAGGCAAGAGCCCTGTCCGCATGTGGATAAACATGATATCGAGAGATTCCAAGTTCGGCACAGGAAATCCAGCGCCATGATTCCCCCACAAAAGATCTGCTTAGGGTCCATTTTGTAATCATGTTTTCGTCAGCAGGCCGGCCCGTTCCATCAGATCTCCTCCTTAGCGCAATTTCCTTTACCTCTCCCCACAAAAAGGTCTAGTGTGCGTGAGCCCTCCAAGAGTAGCTTGAAGTGCCTCATTCCCAATACATTGCCTCTGAATAGGATGCTTTATCTTATAAGCCTTTTTTGAATGGCCTCAAAGCAATTCAAGTCAGCGGTATTTGCCACTGACTTGTTAATTTCAGAGCTATCTTGATCTCCTCACCTGTGGATGGATAAAATGGGATGAAGATAGCAAAGAAGCTAAGGCATTTTGTTTAACACCTCCAAACCACAGTCGAATATTAAAAATATCGTAACTGTAGGAAAGGACGTGGGGTGAAACTATGATAAGGTACTGTTTTGATTAGAAGAAGGTTAACTTCAGTCAAGGCAATGCAATAGATATCCCCTTGGTGCTAAATTTGTGGGTCCATCGAAGGGAAAGAGCATTGGAGTAGGAAAGAATAGGGGAGATGCCACGTGGAATGTGGTCATTTAGTCGCCTCTTACGCCATTCTGGACGGAAACAGGTCTATTCTAAACAGCACCTGCAGGGGGGAATTGTTGTAACAATTCATAGTTTGCAGAAATTTGTCAAGGAGATTTGTAATTAGTTGCAATAAAGGACAATCTTATGATTGTTTCAAGTACCCTGATTCTTGTAGGAACTTGCCTATTACAGTTTATGGTCGAATCTTGGATCTGTGAAAAAACCGCAATGAACAATACTGGAAAGAACGTTTGTCTAATCGAAAAAAACAGCTTCAGTGGAAATATAGTAGAACAACTGTTACGTACTAAACGTCCATCAAAATCATGAACATAGTGCAGAATTTTAAAACTCCTCTGATATTTCTTTCTACCAGTGTAAGAAAAGACTCGTCAAGGACACGACAGAAGAGCCGGTAAACAATATATATAGTGTTGAAGTTTGCTGGAAAAAGTTTTAGCTAATTAACACGTCTGAAGTCTAGAAATGATGATAAAGTTTTGCCAATTATTAGTGGAAGTTAAACAACTACTTGCTGTATTTAGGAAGGTCCGTCGGTTTAACAATTACCGTTTTGAGTTACATTACACCTTCAGTGGGTAATGGTAAATCCGAATTACCAACAATTATGTAACTGCTTAAATAACTATACCAAGGGGCGTGGTTTAATTATGGGATGGGAAGAAAAAATCTGGTGAGAAACGTTCACACTACTTTCTCTCAGCTCTACTCAATGCTCTCACTTCTAATTGCGAAACTCGCTCTCACACTACATATTTACCATTCGCTAAATAAATTTTGCTAAAAACGTTTTTCGTCCTCAGGGGATATTTCTTTTACCGGTAGTGATTTAATTTGAAAATCTTTCAGCATTGAAATATTAAAAAATTTTAATATTAAAATGCTGATGTATGAAATATTAAAAAAAGTGATGGGAAACATTCACACGGCTTTCTCTTCCTGCGATTCTCACAGACCTAAATGATAAGTGCCTAGCTTTCTCTTCCTGCAATTCTCACAGACCTAAATGATAAGTGTCTAGCTTTCTCTTCCTGCAATTCTCACAGACCTAAATGATAAGTGTCTAGCTTTCTCTTCCTGCAATTCTCACAGACCTAAATGATAAGTGTCTAGCTTTCTCTTCCAGCAATTCTCACAGACCTAAATGATAAGTGTCTAGCTTTCTCTTCCTGCAATTCTCACAGACCTAAATGATAAGTGTCTAGCTTTCTCTTCCTGCAATTCTCGCAGATCTAAATGATAAGTGTCTGATTTCAAATGAACATACGAAAACTATATGAGCAATCCTTCAGGCTAGTGCGGCCATTTTGTCATGCAAAACACTTAGATCTTCGGATTGGGATCACGTCAGTGTTTGTGATAAACCGATGTTTTTCGCTCTATTGCAATAGGCTTCTTCAGGATAATATCGAGTCTAGTGCTAAACCAACAATGGCAAGAAATGCAGGGTCAGTGGAAGGACAGGGCTTGATTCTTCATTTTTTAAATTGCTGTAGATAGTGTGCGGGACTTAATTTTCTCTACTATGCGTGTAGTTGGATGCCAAGTTCTAAGTCTCCAATCCCTTGCCTTTTCCATGGTTGCAGCTTTGTTTTGCTCTAGAAAAACTTTAATTCCTTTTTCTCTTCTTTCTCTGAGCAATTTTTCAAACATAACAAAAACGAAAAAGTGTGCAGATGCGTTACTTCATCTACATTGCGGAACGCAATAATTTTGAGGACATCAAAGTCCTTGCCCTGGAAACAATTACGAACGTGAAGTATTGATAGTAAAGAGAGGCAGTATTGAGGCAAATTGGGAAAGAGAAAACTGTTTAAATAGAGATGAGAGAAATAGATTCTCTCTGAGCTGAATAAGGATGCAGAATATGGATAAGGAGAGAAAGAGGACAAGAAAATAATAATTAACGTCTCTACAGAGTTAAATAAGACTACAATTTGGCAAGACGGCAATAAAGGGGAATTCAGACCTCGTCATCCAACAGTCATGAGAGAAGGAAGAATGCCTCATCCCTCCCCTTACTGTTCTACATTACTCATCCTATTTCTTGCTGATGCTGATTTAGCATTCAAGCCAACGCTAAATTGATGCAAATCATGGCGAAATGTCGATTTTTAACAAACCAGTATGCGTTCTGCGAACATCAAGTGTTTTGCCTGATGGTATATCAAGCTTTAATAACTCACTACCATAAAGCCCTCTGCAATGAATTTTCGCAGAAAAATGTTTTGAAATAAAGTTGTTGATCCTATGTTTCTGGAAGTTGAGAATTCCAATATGGAATCTCATCTGATTATACCAGATTTCTCAACAAATTTGATGTTTTATTTAAAAGGTAAATTCTTCCTTTGGATAAAATATTCGACATTTCAAATTACTTTTTAAAATTAAGTATCGAATAAAGAAAAAATAATAATTTCTCTTACAGCAGTAAGGAAACAACAAAACTGGCTAATATAAAGTTAATTTTCAGGCTGATTATGGAGGAGATGTGATTCCTTATGTAAAAAACAATAATAAAAGACTGCGCAAAAAATATGATAAAAAATAGAAGAGGAAGATACAATTAATTAAAGTAAATCTGTGGAGTGCTTCGGGTTGGAAAAGTGAGGTGCGGGATTGAAGCGATGAAAAGATATAATTGAGCGAATATAATTGCGATTAGTGTGAGATTACTTTTGATGACGTCAGAGAGAGATTGAAAACAGTTGTTCTAATTATTACTATGGCCGCCACAGCGCGGCGCTTGGCGAGGGGTTTGTTTTCTTTTGAGATAAACTTTTCTTTTGAAATCTTAATCATTTTTATAGTCCTAACTTTCATTATGGCTACTTGCACCACTCTAGAAACAGATTAATAGATTTATTGTTTGATTAAAAAGAGAAATTAATTAAAAATTATATTCCTTCGGTGTTGCTTTTTCTTAATATTGAGAAAGAAATTATTGAAAAGTAATTAAAGAGTATTAAATTAATCCATACTTCAAGAAACCTGTTAGATTATCCTAGCACCAAACGTTTTTCTATTGTTTCCATTTAAAACCTGAATCGGAATATTAACTCAGTTATATAACAGCGGCTGGATAGGTGTGGCAAAGTTTAAAGAAGCGATACATCTGCTTTTAAACATTCGTCTCCAATGTGTTATTTGAACTGCAAGTTGTTTGTTTACAATCTTATAAATTATTAATTGTAGCAAGCTCAAATATGAAATAACAGTTTAGATTCACCAGCCAATTCGACACAGAATCGTTTAGCCAAAAATACGATTATACTGAATTTTTAGTTTCTGGTTATTTATTTTTTCTATTTTCTCTAAAAAGCTACGATTTTCTTAAATTTGGGGTACTAACTAGCCTACTAATCCCCGCCCAAGGATATCACTAATGTCAAATATTGTTCAAGGAAAATTGACGTTACGCGATGGCAGTGGGAGTTGTGACCATTTGGCAACATTTACGGTCCCACAACCCATATAATAGGAAACTAAATATTCAATAAAAAAAAACAAATTTTAAAAAGATTCGTCAATTAAACTGATAGAACTGCTGTAAAAGATAGTGGCTTTTGACGGTACGAAATAGACCGCAATACAACAATACAAAGAAAACAATCCTTAAAATACTTTGATTCTAACAGCACAATTATTTCAAGTCTAAGGATTTTCTTTACAAGGCTTCTTTAATAGAATAGCAGAAGAGACAAAGCCTTCAGGAGAATCAACAGTTTTCTGTTGGCAGTAGCTGGAAAAGAATGTGTACTCCAGCCCCTTCGTTTAGCGAAATAGTGGGGCGCGGGACACAACAAGAAGCAATACCTTGGAGCAATAAAAAGCCCTTTTTATAGAAAGAACACGGAAAGACACTCTTCATATTGTGCATTAAATTGGCAACTAGAAGATCTGAAAGTGGGAGTAAGCGAATGAATCACTCACAGTGATAGCGGTATGAATAGAGGGGATAAAGAGAGCCAGCTGTAGATTCACAATTCAAAGCGTGATTGTAATATGCTGACTGTGTTTGCTTTGTAAAAGAAAAGTAGGGGGGGGGGGGAGTGTAACAGCGTGATGGAGGGAGGATACCATTCTTCTAAACATAGCGATAGACAGCTAGGCAGATAGAAGAAGAGCATAATACTCAAAAGGGAAAAATGATAACAATAAAAGTAAAAAAAGTAAAGTGGTAGGGGGAGCAGAAACAAAGTACTATTAGAGACAACTAGGAACAAAGAGGAAATATGAAAAATACCGCAACATACGTACACATAGACAAAATGGCGAATATAAAACTGAGACTGGCGGGGTGGCCATTCTTAGTTGGTTAGTTTTCTTTAGCAACCATTTAGCTGGAATTGGCCATTCACCACATGAACACAGTGTTGCAAACATACATACACACAAACATAGTTTACATCATAGAAGGAAAAATGAGAGATGACTAAAACTAAAAAGAATATTAGAAGGTAGAGTGGCAACACTCTTTTACATTGAAACCGCTAACTTTAGGGAATACGGGCGCCCATAGTGTTATATGGCGCAAAAAGTAAATGTAGTAGAGAGTTGCGCGCTCTATCAGAAAAAACACCAAACAATTCAGCTAAAAGAAAGCAAAAAAATTAGTAAAGAGGTTATCTTTGTATTAGTATATAAACATATATACATCTTCAGTGACATTGTGTTCTGTTTCTACTAACACAAAGACACAAGCATAAAACACAAAGGAATAGAAGAGAGGTATCAAGTGTATTTTTGGACACGTGCGCAATGGTTGGAAAAAGAAAAGCTTGGTATATTGAAGATGAAAAGAGATAGAGACGATGGTAACTGGGAGCGCTGGGAAATAGCACCGGAAAAAGCAACTTGACTGAGCGAAAAGAATGAACAAGGATTTAGCCAAGATATTTTCTACTAATTTTCCTAATGGAAAATTCTCTGCGTGTGTCCCCCCACCCAGATAGTAGCCGACAACGGATACTGTTCTCTCCAGTTTGTATTCATTTTTATTAGAGAAATATACATGCAAATTTCCCGTGCGCTTCACTTTTTATTCACGTGGAAATTATAGCAAACAATCTTGGAAAACAATACCAATGATTTGATTAAAACATTGAGGAAATTGATATAAATAACAATAATGTATTCCAAATTGAACGAAAAATAGAATAAAAATTAATAAATGAAAAATATAAAAGAAATAAAGAAATTAAATACAGATTTGGACGATTTAATTAAACTCCAGCTCTGTCTAATTACCATCCAGCTCGACTGGAATCGTTGTTTTCATTCCAGTCATAATTCTTAGAATTTCATCAAGATTTAATTTATATTCATTATACCGTATAAATCTCAATTTCTTTAAGATGGTCGATCAAAATATCTTGACTCTAGAATCGCTGTGCAGTGAAAGTATGAAATCAGGTTGGCAAGGTTTCTTGTTTACTTACTACTTTGGCGGGCAGTTAGTGTTTACTACAGTTTGTTTAATTTCTTTGCTATTAGAGGTTTTCTTGAGATTAAATTACAAAAATCTCGTGCAAAACACTCACACAACTTTTTCTTACTAAGGAAAGGGAATACCAAAGGAAGGGGAAGGATGGTTAGCGTACTGGACTCCCTCGCGGAGGACCCGGGTTCGAATCCAGCTGTGCTACCCTTAGATTTTTTCTTCCTAGGAGCCTCTACAGGTCAGTCCGGTTTGTCCAGGATCTTGATGAGGAGATAGGATAGCTGTGTCATCTGCATAGTTTTTTTTTTTTTTTTAAGGCGTCTCAACATCTATGGTCATTTGCGCCCGGAGCCTTCTCAGTGCACTACCGGCCTCCGGCAGTGTTCTCCCATTACGGACAACACTGTCATCACCGGACAGTGAGCTGTAGGGGCTCCTAGGAAAAGAAAATCTAAGAGTAGCACGGCTGGATTCGAACCTGTGATCTCCGCGTTGCTAGTCCAGCGCGCTACCACTGAGCTAATCCCTTCCCTATCTGCATAGGTTAGAAGAGTTCTTACCCATCTACTTACTTAGAAGAGTACCACCAGTAGTTTCTGGATGGGTTGGTATATCTGCTGTATATATTGCTAGAGAATGGGGCCCAGAATACTGCCTACTTCGGCTTTATCAGAAAAATAGCGGTCAGACAAATAGGATTTTAGAATTAGGTAGTAGGTGAATAGTAGGATGCCTTAGAGTTTCCAGAGCAATCGCGGGTGCCACACTCGATCTAAGGCTTGCTTCATATCAAGGAAGACCCTCGGGCCACACTCCTCAAGGGAAGATGGTTTATTAGGTTTAGGAATGGGACGAATTAAGGAAAATTTCCAAAGGATTGGTAAGCCAGTTGTTCTAAGTACAGAGTTACAGATTGTGGTTAAGAGGACTGTTGCTTTTTTGGGAAGTTGGCGGAGTATTTTTGGAGGGATGAAATCAAAGTCTGGAGATTTTTTGAGAGGAAGATGTTGAATAATGAACTGGACTTCAGCAGGTGTGAAAGGTTTGGGTGGAGAGAAAGAGGAAAAGGTGCATCGAGATCTGACTGTTCCTATTCATTGAGTATGGGGTCGTCCATGTTATGATGAGGTATACAAACTGTGGAAAGATAGGAAGCATATAATGACGCTTTATCTATCAGATGTAATGCAGCCCATGAGCCGTCATCGCGACGAAGAGGTGTTGGAGTTGTTTTGTAAGATAGGATTCTCTTCGTAGCGGCCCAGAGTGATTT
Organism: Triatoma infestans; assembly: GCA_011037195.1. Taxonomy (NCBI): domain Eukaryota; kingdom Metazoa; phylum Arthropoda; class Insecta; order Hemiptera; family Reduviidae; genus Triatoma; species Triatoma infestans. Next base: position 94,623 of record JAAEAF010000555.1, read on the forward strand.
ATCTTCAGTAGTTAGTGACAATGTGTAGTCACTGAAACGTTCATCCTGTAGCTGTTTAAGTTCTGTCCTAAGTTAGTGAGTCAGTCTGTTGTACATTCTTTTATCTGAAGGATAGCGAGTGCGTTGCCACTTGGCTCTGGCACGTCGCTTTTCCATGATAAATTTCCAGATATATAGAGGACGTTAACTGTGTGAGATTGTTGACGTGTTATGTTATGTAAAGTGGACTACACAGTGATGGATGGCAGAAATAATTTTCAAATACATTATTTGAAAAATATCAAGAAAAATCTAACATTCGCTGACAAAAAGGATACACTCTGGTAGAAGACTACAGTTACAGAAAGCGTTCAAAAGACCTGGTTAGCTTTGTCTTTTAGAGTTCACAGAACTTTGTCTTTTCACCCCTTCTCACAGGGGAAGCTTTGTACTAACTAGAGAAGGCATTCTTTCAAGACAGTCTGAACTAGACATTCAACTAAAACACTTGATTCAGAAATCGCTATCTTAAATTCAGTGACAGTTATAGAGTTTAGCATGTATTCTAGATACAATTGATTTAATAAGCATACAGTTGTGATATTGTTAAGTATTTAAATTCTTTTAGAAATTAATATATTTATTTAAAAAACAGAGGTGATCTCTTGATTATTTCTCAATACTTCTATCTCTATCTTAAAAATAACACAAGCCCTTTACAAAAGCGCTCACGCCACAAACTACTACTACAACACATCACACATCGATTACATTTCATATGGAATTTTGAATTTTTTTTGTAAAGTGCTGTACTGCGTTATCAATGTCTTCTTTCGTTTTAATTTTACCTGCAGGTCTAGCAGCTTGTTTTCTACTTCCAGTTGGAATTTCTTCCAATCTACCGGGGTTGTAATAAGAGATGGTTTAGGGGGATAAGAAATGGGAGAAGTATCAAGAGTAATTAAGACAGGACTATGGTCTGAGGAGAGTTCTGTTAGGGTTGAAACTTCAAAGTAGTATAAAATTTGGGAAATTATAAAGAAATCAAGAATATCAGGGAGTTTGGACAAAGGTGTCGGCCAGTAGGTTGGTTGATCAGGTGAGGCAATGCTATAATTTTTAGAAAGGAGGACATTCAGAAGAGTTAGCTCGCGTGGATTCGTCGCGGGACACCCCTTGTTTATGTTCTGCATTGAGATCACCACCCATAAGGAAACTAGTGCCAAGAGAATTAAAGAAGTTGGTAAATTGATCTTGAGAGATAGATTTGTTGGGTGGACAATAAACAGCATCTAGATTGAAGTTGTGCGGATGAGAAGATAAGGAAATTACAGACATTGGAGCGAGTCGGTAGCAATAGGTAGGAGAAAATGGTGTTACAAGGAGTTTCTAACTAGGATTGCCGCGCCAACGTGGGCTGGGTCGTCGGGATGATCGGTCTTATATGTTTGATAGCCTGTAATGTAAAAGTGAGATCTATTTGTAAGTGCGTTTTAGTAAGTAGGGCTATGTCTATACGTTTGTCATGTAGTAAAGTATTTAGTTCGTTCTTCAACCCGTTAGCGTTCCAAAGAAGGACAGTTAAGGAATGTTGAGTTGGAGGAGTCATGGTTTAAGGAGTGGAAGAAATAGTGTAATTAGAGTATTTAAAAAGCTGACAAGAGGAGTGGAAAAAAGAATATAGTACTGTAGTTATGACCTGAAATGAGGATGGTTGATGAGAAGGTTGAGCAGGAAGTGGCCTCGCGATTTCAGAGTAGGAAAGCCCTCTAGAGGGTGGCTGATTTGCATGTTGCTGGTGTTGGTGATAATGATGTGGCAGCTGCTGCTGCTGTTGTTGCTGTAGCTGCTGCTGTACTGTTGGTGGAAAGGTAGGAAAATCCTTTTGTGAGAGGTTGCGGCATAGAAATTGCTCCTTGGCTTCGGACACGTTCTCGTTCACGGCGAATTCTTTGTAGTTCGTTATGAATTTCACACCTGCGGTAGGTGGCAAAATGCTCCCTATAATAGAGTGCGCAGGTTTTTTTTTTTTTTAATCAAAACACACTATAGGGCGTACCTGAGCTCGCGCTCATCCCAGCCCGGAAACTATTCATCCATCGCAATCGACTTTAGAACTGTTTCTATATATACATAATCACTAAATAAACGAGGGATGGGCACTCAAAAGTGCACATAAGCGAACATAAAAACTAAAGCATCCCAGACTAAGCACAATATGACCTAGTACACATACAAACCTCATACAGTCAATAAATACAGTCATACCTTGCACATCCATACAAGACGAGCTTAAGGAACCTCTCAGTACTCGATATTTCTGAGAGGTCATCTAAAATTCTACAGCTACCCGAATCTAACGCACACAAACTACAGACAAGCAATAAATTACTATCACACAAAAATTCACTCCGCCTACCCAAGCGAAAGACCCCAAGACATACGCCGTGACAGAGCAGATTCCGCAAACATTTTGAAGGCATTCAGAGTGCGCAGGTAGGAGGAGTATCCTGAGATTTCTTGCAATCTTCTCCGATGTGAGGCCTTGCGCACTTGACGCATCTCGGATAGATGTGACAGTAGCCGCGACTGTGACCATATTGTTGATACTTCTTGCACTGGACAATTTCCTTAGTTTTGCACATCTACACATATAATTGTATTCAACCACTTTGTGAGTTTAAAAATGTTTTTATTGTTGCTGTTTGGTTGCAGATCGACAAAGAAAAGAGGAAGAGGAGTCTTTTCGGTAGGGTGTCGGATGTTGGTAACAATTCGTACATTATATCCTTCGAATTTTAATCCTTCTTTAATTTCATATTCCTCCTGTATTCTTTATTTCTTATTCCTTTTATATTCTTCAATCCTTCTTTCATCTTGGTGTAGATTTCGAAGAACAACTTTAAGGGCTTTGTCTTTTTTTAACTGGTATGTATGGTATTCTATATTTTTTTCATTTAAAAAGCGAACAGTCGCTCTGTAAGCGTCTGTGGTGTTGGTTAATACTAAACTGTTATCTGTGCGAGCTTTCCATCTGTAATTGTCTGATCAAAGTAGATGTCTGAGTTCGTTGTTGAGAACTAAAAAATTAGTTATTTTGTATAAATATATGGATGGCGGTCTGGTGTTCAGGGGCGGCTGGATCGCTGACCTCTGGCAGGATACTAAATTTATTGTGTGTCATGAAGTTGACATATACAGTACTTCTCGTTGTGTTGTTGTGCTGATGTAGTTGCAGATGATGTTGTTGCTGTCAAATTGATTGTTAACGCCTCGGTAATAGGTTGTTGTGAGGGAGTGCAGGATTTGCACTTCTTTGACGGGTTAGCGCAATTGAAGTAAGTGTAATAGTCTTTTTATTTCATTTTGTCCTTTTCTTCTTCTCAGGAGATAAGTTCGCCAATTCCGGCAGTACCTTTCGTTTAGATTTGATTACTGAGGACGTTGTTGACTCATCCCCTGAAGTAGAGCCCCTATGATGTCGGTCTCGCTTAGTTCCATGCCTAAGCTAGTCGAAGAGGGCAGTAAAATTTTCGAAAGCCTCTAAATAATTTTAATTTATTTATATATTGAGTATATAAAACTATAATAATTAAATGTAAATGTCGTCTTTTGCATAACAATATTTATATGCACTCGTATGCACACAATACGCATTACTTTTCTAATGTTCACAGAAATACAGTACAAATGATATTATATCACTTACATGTGACAAACAGCTGGTAATCTCTCTCCTTAGCTAATAATATAAAATAATTTTTTAAATTACCTAATAAACCTAATAAACTAAATAAATTAATCTGAAAGCAGAATTAGGAGCCTTTAAAAAAAACAAACAAACAAACAAAAACTGTCTAATAGTCTAAAACAATATAGCAAATCAAAGAGAAAGATTAGTTTAACAACTAGATGTCACTAAAATGCCACAGATAATAGAAATAACAGGAACTTTTTGAATGTACAAAACCAATTCTTGTCTATCGCGCACTTTACATCAAACACTCGTATTGGTCCTAATAATTAGATTGAGCACAAATTTGGTTCAAAATATGCATAAAATAACTTAAAGAAGACATTAAATCACAGAGCAAAATATTTTTTGTATTAGTTTACTATTTTAGCAACCAGCTGATTCTGATCATAATAAAATGACTTTTTGGAGGAAAGCATTTGAGGAAAGCACAACCTCCCCCCACCCTCCAAAACGTTTTTAAATGAATTTCTCAGTAAAAAGTTTCAAACAAAAGTGATCTCCATATTCACAGTTAGTGTTGAACCAAAATTTAAGCCCTTGAATGAATTTTCCTGGAGAATTTTTCAAAAAAGTTGTAACTCATGATTTATAAATTTGAAGAAAATCATTGGAGCTGTTTTAGAAAAAATCGCCAAAATCCATTCAGTAAAGTGGTACTTCCGGTTGACAGAGTTTGTTCAAAACCTTATTCTCCGGTCCAATGCGAAGACTTAAACTAACTATGAACTTGAACTTTCTCCTATTTTTGTTTTTTGAGTTATACTGACCTCCCACACGCATACAAGCAGACAAATTCCTCCCCCAAAAAAAACACTTTTTCGGACTCAGGAGACCTCAAAAAGTGTATTCCCGGTGAAAATCTGACTTCGAAAACTTTATACAATCAATACTTCCTCACTAACAGCAGTTAGAGCAAGTAAAAAGAAGCGAAAGAATCATTTTGCTTAACTACTCAGTGTATTTAAAGACTCGTATTCTAAATGTTTAAAGCTCCCAGACATGTATCTTAAACGTTTATATACTCCGAATTAGGTATTCTTCGACCAAAGTCGGTTTTAGTTTCTTCAGTAGCCGAGTTTCAAGAAATTCTGGTCAACCTACAACTAGCATCGACAGCTTGCAACTTGCTCGTAGACCCGAGAGCCGGGGGGGATGCAAAATGAATGTGAAAAATGGGAAAAATATCCTCCATTGCGTTTAGGAACACATCTAATGAACCGACAACCCTTTAAATCTAACTTCGGGCACGCAATTTCGGGCTTAATAATTAGCTTAAATTTCGAACTTAATGCTACGCTGATAGCAGCAACGAGGAGAAATTATCCATTAATTATTTTATCCAGCATTGCGGACCCAGCCACATTTTCAACGAGGAGAAATTAATTCGTGGTTTTTCAATGGGTTCAATACTAGTGCTGGCATAGGAGTCGGCGTCTATGTAAGGACGCTAGCGGCTCTTGGGCCTCGCTTTCTCTGTAGCAGACTTGCCGCTGAAATCGGTATCCTCATATATTGTGCTCAGTACCTTAACTTATAAGGGCAGAAGAGACGGGAAGGCGCTCTTCTCTGATACTCAGCCAACATTAAAGGCTTTGTAGGCAATCTTTATCAATGATTCTGGATAAATACCGCAAGAAGTTGGCGAACCGCAATGGCATATATTTAAAAAATCCTATGGCGCAACTGCCCATGAAGGGCCAAAGCTTGCTAGACGGCGATTTGAATTGGGGGGCGCGTGCTAAGCACGCCGCAGTTCCCACGCCGTTTGGTTCCGGCCTTCGCTACCTAGGGCGCTACTAAATATAGCTTCCCACTTTTTATCACGATAATGGGTCAACACCGACTTTGCCCTCATGGGAATCAAACCCTGAATTCTCGCACAAAAGGCGAGTGCGCTAGCCACTAGACCAACGCGTGAGGACCATATGATTTAAGAAATTGGATTTATTGTTTTAGAAAAATATGTTTGATTCAGTGGGCTGTTTTTCTTTTTAATTGTTTAGTATAAACTTGTTCACAACATTGGCTTGGCCATTCGTTCCCAAAAATTGACACATCCCAATTATGTTTTGAAGCAGGTCCAAGCAATTCCGGATTGTTGCGGGACACTTTCTGCGACGCAACCGAGAAGAATACAATTATGGAAGAACTATTTTGACACCGATTAGCGCCACAACCTTCTTCAATGATTGATTCGCCAAGAGTCTTTCAACAAAAAGATAATTTAAGGCTAGGTCTAAAGGCAAGATTTAGAATTGTTTAATCTAAGGGGGAATAAGATAAGAATAGCATTTTCGTAAGTGAAGTGGCCTCATTCAAAATCCAAGAATCCGAAAAGCAACAGTTCTTCTTCATTTCGTAGATTTTCACATTACCACAAGAAACACTAAATATAACCCAGTAAGTTGCCGCCTCCGCTCACACACCCACAGAACACTGTGAATACCTATGTAGTAGAGAAAGCGAGTAGAAAGCCCAGCTATTAATTAATAGTGTAAACGTTCCAGGTACTTGTAAGAAGGACTTAGTAAGCATGGGGCATTATTGAACAAACTTATTATATATTCATAAAGGCTGGAGAGAGATTTTCTTACATACACACTTGCATAAAGTGTTGGTGGTAAGTAAGAAGATTGGATATAAAGGGATCCACTGTAAGTGGAGGGAGGAATATCACGAGCCATTTTGTAGCCCATTAAGGAAACTAGGAGAAACCATTTCATTTATCGAATATTCCTATATCGATATTACATGCCACTTTTAAATACCCGTCTAAATCCAATTAGCTTCTTTACTTCTGTCAGAGGGGGCACTGCAATTGTGTCAAATTTTCAAAATTAAGTTTTCATTGGAAATTACATGTTCCCGCCAGTCTAAAGAGTGTTTTTTTTTTTTTTTTTTTTTTTTTTTTACTCTACGACGCGGAAAAAATCATAGGAATTTCTTGATATTTGGTTTAAGTAAGTGTCACTAGGGGACTTATGATTTGGTTAAAACCGGTCACCAGAAGTACAGATTTACTGAATACACTTTTTGGTGAATTTTCGAAAACAGTAACCACCCTTATCTTTTAATTTGTATAACCTTAAATATAAATATAAATCTATCACTTAAATTTATAACATTTTTCTGGAAATGTTCATTTTTGGGAAGTTGTGAGGAAGAGACGTTAGACACTCCTCTAAAGTCATTCCTCTCCAAATTAATAAATTTGGTTGAAACACCCACATTATACAGTTTAAACATGAGCACACCACGTGCAGTGCAGTTTCTTCTCCTTCCTGATAACCTGTTGCTAGGGCCATGCCTTTGCATGTGCTTATTAAGTTTACAAGGACCAATGAGAAGGCCCACTCCTATCCTTATGATCGCACGGTCTTGTTGAAGTAACTCTGCAGTAAGCCGAGGTGAATAGCTATGAATGAACATTTTCCGCCTGCCTGTAGTCTGGGTTTTCCCACCATTCCTGGGACAGATTGTGCACCCATGCTCTGATGGCTGCACTTCTAAGATACCTTGCGATGCCACGCATGAAGGTCAAATTGGAACCCTGGCGATCTGCCGCCTCAACCTTACTGTGGCTACTAATTTTCTTGAGTATACCCAGGCAGTTCAACACGGCCTCGAGATGACCTCATATCAGTTAATTGCTCGCCAGGCCGCCTGGTTATCGGAATAAGTAACCCTAGAGCTATACACTCCACGTCGTATTATTTCAGCGGCGCAAGTAATAATTGCGACTAGCACTGCCTGAGAGTGTGTCTAGCTTACCCAGGCTCACCGACGTACCACATCAAAGATAGAGGATAGTGGTGAGGAGAGCAGTGGGAGCGCAGCTTCCGGGCGGGAAGCTGTCGAGAAATTCTTGGCTTCTCCATCGAGAGGCTTGGCGAGGGGTGCCTCGACGGAGATTTTAAATAGGAGTATTGAGGAGCTTCTGCTGGCCTCCCCTGAACGGATCGAGGGGATCCCGAGTGAAACGAAGAGGAGAGAGCCTAGCAAAAAGAGGAAAAAGAAGAAGACGAGACGCCAGAAAGCGTTCCAGAGGCCAAACGCCCGAAGCTTCAGGTCGCCGTGGTCAGAGTGAATGGTGAGTTAATGACCGAGGTCGACGCGAAGCACAACTGATGAGTGCTCTGGATGATATTGGGAGTAGGAAGGGCACTGCTGATGAAGGTTGGTGGCCTGTTTTGCTATAACGGGTGCGATAAGAACGACACCGACGGTGGCACTGGAGATGTGCTAGAGCTACCCAGCTTCAGTATGTGGTTGTGGCTGAAGCGATGAAGGGTTATTTCAGAATGAGACGTACGGGAGAATGGGTGAGAATCTTCCGGAGGGATCACACTAGGATCTAGGACAAGATTTGACAAGCAAACCAATTTCTGTTCTCTAAAATTGATGAGGCGAGCTAGAAATGGGGATTTGAGAGGGATTATGAAATTAGCATCGGCAGTCTAGGGGATAACACCCTTACGAGGCTAACGGAGGCGAGTAACGGCATTATTCGCTGCTATTCAGATGACTCTGGGCAGGAGGGAACTGAACTGTCAGGAGCGGGAGCATGGTTACGGGAGTTGAATAGGGGGAGTTCGGTGGCCTTGGGTGGTATGTCTACTGAGTTTCCGTCCGAGTTTGTGGGTATTATCGAATGCTGCTGCCTTGCGGGGTAGTGGCAGGGAGAGATAAAAGAGTTGCGGATATTCTCTGACATTCAGACGCACTGAAGGCTTTAAGCAAGCCGTGTTGGAGGTCGTAATTGGAGGGGGGGAGAGAATGTAGAAGAAGGCTTAATGCCTTAGCTCGGAGGGGCAAAGTCAGCTCTACTGGGTGCCCGAAAGTGCGGGAATAGAGGGCAGATCGGCTGGCTAGAAAGGGATTGTCCTTACATTTTTGTGGTTCCGAGCCAGCCCTTGCTGTCAATAAGGTTTTGTGACAGTCAGATCAGACTTTGGGAGACGAGGGTTTTGGGAAATGCTGGGAGGACAACGCAGGGATGCCTCCAGGCTAAAAGATTTATAAAAAGGAATCAGCAGGGGTGTATAAGGTAGTGTAGAGACAAAGTGGGGATAGAGCTCACTCAGGTGGGCCGGTCGTGGGAGGGGAGAGAGATAGTCAGTAAAAGCTTGGCTTGCCACTGAGCAGCGTTTGTATTGCTGTCTGTATGGCGGTTATTAATATTTGGAGAAAACTAGTGGCACGTTGTTGTTGACTGAATACCGAGGTGAGGCATTTGTTTGGGAATTGATACGCTAACTCTCTCCTTCCTTCCCTGGCCAGCAGGCTATTGATATTATTGTACAGAATAATAATATAATTGTTACATGTAATTTCTATATAATAGTAATTAAGTAAATTAGATTTGTAAGCGAGTGTATGTTCGTGTGGATGTGGTATGCTTGCGTTGAATGAGTGAGGCTGAGTATTTAGTCTGTAGGAAAAATTTATGTTTATTGTTTATGCTTGCTAGGAAAGAAAAATAACTCTCTGATTTAGTTGTGGTTGTAAATAATTAATAGAAAAGTTTTAGTTCTTTAATACACTAGTACAGTGAAGTGAGTGTTTTATTCCTTACCTCTCTGTCTGATCCCATCCTAACAGGCCAACTGATTACAGGGGTTTCAGATTACCTCTTGTCCCTAAGCAGAAAGGACTGAGGAACCTGGTGGGTGTACTGACTGACACACATGGGTATCTAGTCACTTGCATATATAGGGAGGACGTCTCGTCCCATTTGTCAGAATTGGGAGATGGGGTAATGAAACGGTGTACCACTACTGTTTCAGTGTCCCCGTTTCGCTGGTACTAGGTTTCGTGTTTTGGGAGGGCTCCACTCTCGCGGGATTGTCTGGGTAAGTTGGAGTTGAAAGATCTTGGGATATTTAGGAGGATGAATTGGGGGGGAAACAGGGGGGATAAAAGCCATATAGGCTTAGTTTCCAAGCCTTTAGGCACCCGGTTTCAATAATAATAAGTTTACAACGACCAATGAGAAGGCCCACTTCTATCCTTATGACCGCACGGTCTTGTTGAAGTAACTCTGCAGTAAGCCGAGGCGAATAGCTATGAATGAACATTTTCCGCCTGCCTGTAGTCTGGGTTTTCCTACAATTCCTGGAACAGATTGTGCACCCAAGCTCTGATGGCTGCACTTCTAAGACTCCTTGCGATGCCACGCATGAAGGTCCCATTAGAACCCTGGCGGGCCAGGCGATCTGCCGCCTCAACCTCATTGTGGCTACTAATTTTCTTGAGTATACCCAGGCAGTTCAACACCGGCCTCAAGCTGAGCTCATATTAGCTAATTGCTCGCAAGGCCGCCTGGTTATCGGAATTAAGTGACCCTGAAGCTATACACTCCACGTCGTCTTATTTCAGCGACACAAGTAATAATTGCGACTAGCACTGCCTGAGAGAGTGTCTAGCTTACCTAGGCTCACCGAGGTATCATATCTCGGGATAACCCCGCACACATCAGCTCCCACTCCTTCCACCATCCAGTAGCCATCCGTATACTACATAGAATTTCTTCCATGCCCTCTGTCCGATATCAGGAATTTGAAAGGTTTAAGGAAGTGGTATCTAGGACTCATTGTATCGGATGGCAGACCCAAATTGTGTCACCTCCAGCTTCTTGCATTGTTTTTGATAATTGCCACCATGCAAAATTTTATATTAGTCTTCGGGAACCTGTCACTTTAGCTTCACCTCTAAATTTAATGTATTAAGGAATACAATACTAAGCGCCACAGAGGCTTTGGATAGCGTAGGGTTCGACCCTCCTCTCTTTTGAATAATAATAATGGATTAAATTTAAAAAATAAAAATAAGGTCTTTTCATAAAATAAAATCAGTGCTAAACCAAATGTTTAATTATTGCGATATATATGCAATAAAAGTGGCACAGGAAATGTAGGTAATTATTGTGGCCAAAGTGAAACAAAATAAACCAAACCTGAAGTAAAATAACAATAAAGATGACATCATTTCCTACTAATTTGTGCACAACCTTGAAGATAATTCAAAACAGATGAAGATATTTAAATAACATCAAAGTAATATCAAAGTTATATGTTATACCTACATATACATATAGCTTGCTAAAAATACCACTCCTCTAATTCCAAATTATCTTGCCCCCCTGCCTTCCAACTTCCTCAAGGAAATTTTTTATTAAGTATTAGCGAAAAATTACATAATGGTTTATTGTTTTAATTTTTCAATTTAAATGGCGCATAATTGACTTTAATATTGGTTAGATTCATTTTCTTTGATTGTAGATGTATCTTGGCCAGTGATTGCAAAATGTTGGTAAAATAATATAAAATAACGATACGAGATCAGCTGATTGCACAAATTTGTTACACTTCACTGTTGACTAGATCAGAACCGCTGGAGGTTTGTCTCGTGATAATTTGATAAAGTTTATCACTTTCACTTTTCATTTAAACGATATCATTTTCAACATTCACACTAGTTTCCCTGACCACTGTTAATACAAATATACAAAATGAAAAATTTTCTTTTAACTTGAACTTCTTTTACACATTTGTCTCAACATACATATCAAGAGGTGAATGTGGGGGGGGTTAACTAGTTACACTGGAGCTACACCCATAAATTACATTGTTTACAAGGTTTTTTCTTCCTAATTTTGTTTTGTCTTAAGCTGTTTGTTTCCTGAGTTTATTATAATTAACTTTGTATTATTATTAGTATTAGTTGTTTTAGTGTTCGTTACGACCGCTGTATTCAATGTTGTAAAACAGATGTTGAGGTTATGACCGAACCTCAATATCTATTTTACAACATTAGTATTAGTAATGGTATTATAGGTATCCTAATTGCTTAATGTTCCATAATGCGTATTGTGCCCTAATAGTTCAATAATTTTGATCTCGAGTAAATTTTTCCCACACACTGGCTTAGCCTTAGCGGGATCTTTTCTGTATATAAAGAGTTCTTTCTATCTACACAATTTAAAAACGAAATAAAAAAGTTTTTATTATTACTAATTATTTTATTGAATAGTTTAATTTTATTATTATTATTTGTATATAAACAAAATGGCAAAATAAACGATTGATCTAGTTTTTTGTATTCACTTATAATGCTGCAAGAAACCTGAGGCATGGGGGTCTTCGGCCAGCCAGAAAATTAGTTGTTTAATAAAGATATTAAACTTTATCTCTCTCTACCACTCACACACACACTTTATCTCTTTTATTCCAGACTGATTCCAGTAGTAGAAAATATAATCAGGAAACTTTTGTGGTTGTGAGAGTTTTGCCTGTACTGAAAATATAAACTGATTAAAAATTTGCAACTTATTAGTGTAAGAAGGTAATGAGAAGGCAGGTTGTTTTGTAAGAAGTATGTAGCTTACAGCAACCGCTGGAACACTTTGAGTACTTTACAGTGTGTGTTTGTGTGTGGTAGCGCACTCATACAGCAGTATAATAGCCAGGGAACAGGAGGCTAGATAAGACAATGTTAAATGTTTAACGAATGTTTAAATTACACACAAGTTTGCCGTTCCCTTCTGACGTGCATCCAACCATACCCTTCACCCATTCCGGGATACCCATTGCGCCTACACAGAGACACTAGTTGTAGTACACACTGACAGTAGCACTTAGTTGATTAGAACCAGCCAGAACATCCTCATACCATTGCACGGGAGAAGACTTGCGCAAAACGCAACTTACAACACCAGGGATAAAAGCCTTACTTACTCAATTGCCTAAAACGTATATGGAACTAAACTATTTCCATAGGGATAGAGAGAGATAGAAAGTGCATGCACACACTCCAAGTAGATTACAGAAATAAACATTTCTTGTATCCCCCCCCCCGCTCGCAAAAACTGAATATTGATATTGACAAAATTTGTTTGTTTAATAGATTATATATAATTAGACGGCTAGACAATTTATAAAGTAAATAAATTTACTTGTGTTTCTGTCATTGGACACAAACTTGATTGGGCACATTCTCAGCATCTAACTTTATGGTTGTGTTTAATGGTGTGATAGACCACAGACATACAGACCTCCACCTATACGGTGAGCTCACAGACTTACAGACATCCACCTGTACGACACCTAAAACATCACTGATAATATTTCTAGAGGAAGACCGTTCCTGCAGGCTTCCTTTTACAGATGTCCCTATAGCTGGATGTAGGTTATTTCAAATCTCTATAGGTTGATTTGAAGTCTAAAGAAGAGGTTGAGAGGTTGGCCATATTAGCGACTCTTTTCCCTTCATTGCTACCGCCTTGTCATTGGACACAAACTTGATTGGGCACATTCTTAGCATCTAACGTTATGGTTGTGTTTAGTGGTGTGATAGTCCACAGACATACAGATCTCCACCTATACGGTGAACTCACAGACTTACAGACATCCACCTGTACGACACCTAAAACATCATAGGAGGCGTAGCAGTGATGATTGCAGCTATTCGCAAATAAGAATAGCTTGGGTATATGCCTGATGGGGTAGGTTAGTTTGGATAGATCTTGAAATGCAGGCAGAAAATGAGAGTAGTGCGAAAGATAGAACAAGCCTCAATCTCCCAGAACATTCTCGATGACCTGAATGGCTCCCTGGAACATTATACTGAAAAAATAGCCTATGCTGCAATACTGCAGCGGGATAACGACGTGACCCAGTGAATACAGAAATGTCAAGTACGAGTCAAGGTATTATAAATAATGATAAACACATTTTCCCTCAAATTAGGCTGCTTGCAAATATAGTTTTTTTACTGAAAAGGTAACATGGTCTTTTAGATATGTACATATATTATATTTGTATGTACGTTTATATGGTTTAGCTCCTCCCACCTATATAACACAGAAGGTAACTAAACGCTCAGTATGATTCCAAGTTTGAAGAGAATTAATCATTTCGAGAATTGCAGTCAGTGAATGTCATGTGATTGTGTGAGCCTAGATTATTTGTAATTAAAATAATTGCAGCAACAAATTTGCACAGTTGTACAAAACAGCAGCTGATATTTTTAGGAGAGGTAAAATTATTGTTCTATACTGTTATATCTACTATATTTCAGTGTAACGGCTGATGGAATTCAACTAGTCACGTACAAATTATGTACAACGTCAATACTACAAAGTGGCGTTGCTGTATCTGTTATTTGAAATCTTCCAAGTAATGCAACCTGTTGGCTACTAAGCTTGTGAGTGGATTTATCAAAGAGGCTGATGTTGCCAGCTTCCTTTCAAAGAAGGAGAAAGTGGCAAAATCCACGTAACTTTGGAATGAGCAAAAGCTTACCAAACGAATTTCAAAAATTATCTATTTTTGGCAGGAATGGAGCAACGTATGCATAAATATAACCATAGACATTAAGTGATCAACATATAAAAACTAGAGATTGTAGAGACTAGAATGATTAGTGTAATATGTGCTCAGTCTATCAGCCTAAACCATTCTGAGCTCCCAGTCCAGTAGTTCGGTATCGAGTGGGAAAAAAACTCTGCGAGCAGAGAACATGAAGAGTGAAAAACTTTTTAGGTGGAAAACTCTTCTATAGAGAAAGAAAAGGCTCTAGCAGTAGCTACAGCAATAGAAAAAACTGCGTAACGTTAAAGAATAAGCTGAACTAGAGAGAGAGCGACGTAAGAGCGAGAGAGCAAAGTGAGAGAAGAGTGGAGGACGAATGGCGGGTGGCGGTGAGAGAGGTTACTTTAACCTTCTTCTTATTCTGCTCCTTTTATATTTATCAGAGAGAAAAGAACGGGAGAGAAAAAAATAAAATAGAAAATAACGAGGAATATCTGAACAGCAAGAAGATCAGGTGGACCCATTGTAGAGTAGGGATAGTTTTAGATTTGTTCAAGAGAAAGTGCAAACTTTACTAAATTAAGAGAGAGTGAAACAAGGAGAGAACGCTGGCATCCTGTCCCTCAATGTTAAGGGAGTCTGCAAAATGGGAGAGCAAGCCGGTGGATCGGGAGTAAGAGATCCCAAAGTACATAAAGTTCCCTCTTTTCCTCTCCTCACGAGGGTGTGTGTTGGAGCGAGAAGCCCCAGAACTCTTTTATAAGATTTCCATATTATTCCGGACTCCCAAGTCACCTAAATGTTTCTGTATTTATCTCGTAAATATAGAAGTATTTACTTTAAAAAACTCACAAACTTTCTCTTACTGACGTAAATAAAATTATAATCGACAAATTTTCTTCACACATTTATGTTATAAGGAAATTTATATATTTCATTATATTTATGTATTTATGGAAATTTTACTCAAAAAATGGTCGTCATTAACGTAAATAGGCGATGGTGGGGGTGGAGTAAGTGTTGATTCTAAGCAGATATTTGAATGTGATTACATTCGAATCCAACAATCAGCACTTCGAGCCATTCCCACAACACTTGAAATATAACGTCATAGATTTCCACACTTTAAACATAACGTCATAGATTTCCTAGAACCTCCATAAAATACATTTTTTCCGCAAAAGATGTTTCAAACGGAATTGTAATTTAATTGCTAAATATGCGCGCGATTAAAGGAAAATCGCTCAAAATGAAAATCTCATTCTGAAAATTTGCATTCTGGTTAATCAAGTTTCCTTAAATTTGTTATTATTTAAACATATTTAATTCTTTATATTGATATCTGTTTGGAAAGCCATATGTCAAAGTGGAAAGGATTGGCGCGAGGAACAACACTGTTGTGGTAGCGACTCAAGGAGTGCACTTCAAAAAATAAAATGTCTAGATGCTGCAACGGACCCACTAATTTTACAAATAGCATTTAGTCTGGAGAATGCGGCAGGCAGGATACAGTTAATGTGGATTAAGGAACATACGAGGATCAAAGAGAATGAGGAAATGGATATCCTGGCAAAAGATAGTGTTCGAAAAGCATATTGGCTACAGTGGTGAAGGTTGCGGTAATTTGTATTTACAAATTCATTAAAGCGAATAAAATGAAAATATAGGGGAGAAATTAGAACTTACTAACTCTCTCCCTCTCATTCATCGTTCTTTACAATGGTAAACGACAATGGGAGGTTAATGACTCTTCGCCACAATATACTGTAATGGGTGTTATAGAGGAATGGACAGAAGAGAAATCTTATGTTGAGTGAAGTTGTTGATTGAACACTGTTTGTATTAACTGCGAATAATAAACACTGCAAGGACTTTACACTGTAATATTATAGCGTGAGAAGAGAGAGACTAGCTGATTGCCAGAGTGACAGTGTGAGAACGAAGTAGGTTGAACATTGACGGTTGACGGTGACTCAAACGAGAGAGAGCGAGAGTCAGGCACCCTTTTTATTCAGGCGGCTGGACCAGCCCCTACTCTCTTTAACTTCTCTTTTCAGTTCCAAAAGCTCTCCTTAATTTGTCCTCAAACTTGGGTATTTTTACTTGTAATGTGTTTTAATATTATATGAGCGGTAGAACTGTAAATTATACTGCAGTGCGTCTTCAGTGGAAAGTTTAACTTTGCAGTTGTCCCTAAACACACCTCAAAGAACGTTTCCTTAAAAATAAATATTTCTAATATAATATTAGCTTACTTAAGTGTGTCGTCGTACTTGTGAAGTTAAAAGATAATCGTTGGAATAATTAAAGAGAAAATCGCAAAACCTGGAAATAAAAAAATTAGAAAAATGTGCACGTCCGGTTGACAGTTTTAAATCAAAATCTTCGTGTCGGATCCGATGCTGGTATCTAAACGTAATATCAAGTTTGAGCTACTTGGATGCAGTATTTTGTTCACCACACCATTCGCCAAGAAACATATTGGATCTCCAAACTTGTAAATTCCGTAAAAACTAAATTTCGAAGTTTTGATTTTCCAATCTCTCTTACGAATTCTTTAGATCTTCCACTGCCCATTCTGCACAACCTACCTGTTTCTTGTCAGTGTTGGATTAAAATAACTGCCAACACTAACCTGAAGAAGCCTACTGCAATATGGGGGACCCCTGTGAAGCAATCTTAACCCTAATTATTTTACATCGTATACATTCAGCAATATAATATCAAAATATTAACAAGAAAAACTAATTATAATAAACTTCTTATTGAAAAATGAAATAAACTATTGATTTTTGTAGAGACCTATATCCGATATTAAACAATAACCTGTATCCTGGCAGAGACCTCTTTCATGTATAATGGAAACAATAACCAGTTGGCATGACAACTGCCCAGCATCTCTAAAAATCTCTCACTTTCATTTAAAAGATCTGTTTTCTGAGAAAATTGATTTTAGAATGATTCCATGGGGGGGTGTGACATTAGGCTTTACTCTAACCATGGGAGTGGCTACATTAGGCTTTACTCTAACCAGCGATCGGCAATCTAAGACCCACGAGTTCATATACTAAATTCTGAAGTTGTTTTTAAGTGAATTTTAATTTCAGTATAAATCACTCCTCCCAAAATGCAGCATCTACCAATTTCGATTTTCAGAGACATTTTCCGTGGTAGCCTGCTTCATTTTGTGGGCATCGACCGGTTTCGGGCGTTCGCCCATCTTCAGGATGCGTTTTCCAGACAGTGTGACAACAGAGACTGAAAAACGCATCCTGAAGATGGGCGAACGCCCGAAACCGGTCGATGACCACAAAATGAAGCAGGCTACCACGGAAAATGTCTCTGATGCTTTCCAGCTCTGCGGAACCCACCACCACAACAATTTCGATGTTATTAATTGCATAAAAAACACTGATTTTTACTTACTAGTTTCAGAGAAGTGCCCCCACATATACAATGTGTTTTGTTCGATTTGTAAAATTTGATCCGGAGCAAAAAACGGGTGCTGACGACCGCTACTCTAAAAGTGCGTTCCACTACATTATTCGGTTATTCCACATTTATGACATTGGAGACAATTAAGCAAAAAGTAAAAAATCCACATTTAGAGGAAATTGACAATTAGAAGTTGAGAAATGCGGTCGGAAAGTGTGAATGGGTTTCTCACCAGATTTATTATTATTAGCTAACAGAAATGGTTAAAGTGCAATAACGCTACCGTTATAGGTAATTAGTTGTTATTTTTTAATGTAATAGAAACGAACAGATAGCAACAAGAAAGGCTGGCATTGGGCAAAAACGGGGCAAATTAAGGAAATTTAATCCCGTTCAAGTATTAACTTTTAATTAAAATCCCGGTAGAGAGAAGAAAATGTTTGTAAGGTAGCAAATATACAGGTTATATTAGTAGGAAGCTAGCAGATAGGCTGGTTGCCTGGAGAAGGGCGGCGAGGTTCTAGATGTTGAATGCTTAAATGTAAAAGGCATTGGAAGGGAACCTCGAAGGTCCCTAATTAGAGTAGTGTTGAGAGAGAAGAGGGCATGGATGTTGGTAATTAGTGTCCAGTAAACCAGTGGGAGAATGAAATGAGGCGCCCCACCATCCTCAGTAGGGTAGAACTGAACACAGCTCTGTAGATATAAAGAGGTAGCTATGAAGCCCTCCCGGAAAAGGAAAACCCTCTCAAGATACCGTCAGCAAACTTGATCACACAATCAAGACCTAGACAATATATCAAACCACATTGTATCCAAAACTTCCATATCAGTCACATAGAAAGCATCCGGAGCTCATCACCCTGGTAAATAGCCTAATCGCGCTAACAGACAGCTCCCATTAACCGAACCATTTCTCTGTTACAAACTTTCATCTCATCACCCACACAAGCTGCATTATTGTTCTAGCCGAACTTGACCGGGCGGAACTGAAGGGAATTAGTTTGATGTCTGCTGATCTCCAACAGTTAAGACGCTCTCATTACTACTATTGAACTACTAAAGATACAATCTACTTGAATTAAAAGATATCATTAAGCATATCGTTTAAGATACGTGTAAGATGAATTATCCAAGGGTGCAGTCATCAAATAAATCAAAATAAAACCACAAACTGAGGTATGTCTGTCTTGCTAAGATGTAACGAGATATTTTGTTCGATTCACGGTCTCGGTTGGGATCTCTTTTCTGGTTGTAATTTATACGATCACTCTATATGTTTGCCAGCCGATTCTGTCCGAGACAAGTAACAGGTTGGACGTAAAGTGTACGAGTATCTGAGGAGGCTGTTGATGTAAACGAAGACTTAAAACTCACAATCCAACTTTTTACACGTTATACATTTTTACTTATATTGAAGAAAGAGAAGAGAGAGTTAGAAAAAACAAATACAGGATAGAGTGTTCTTGTGAAGAATGATGATGTGGTGAACGTAGAATAGTAGCGTTGGCTCATGTCAATCACTTAAAGAGCCATGTGGCTTGACTTTTACTTGTTCTGTCGAAGCCAGTGGCGCTGACTTGATAAAGACTTTGACACGGAGCGAGGAGACAGTAAATTGCTGACATTCCTCAATAACAGTGTGCTCTTGAATGCTTGATATGCAATTTTCTTCTTGGGCTCTTGTTTAGACTCCTAAGAGCGTTGGTTACACTTTTCTCAAGTGTTGCTGTTAACCATCAAGGTTGATATTATCCTCAGATAATTGCCGGCGTTTCATCCCATTTAACCTTGCTTTAGGTGAAAGACAGCATCGGGGGGAGCTTGGCTCTCAAAGTTGTTGTTCTTTCATCCTTACAGAGCAGAGGGCTTGACAGAGAAGGTAATGCGCAGTACAAGTGCGCCTAGAGCTCAAGATGCTAGAGCAAAATTACAATTATAGCGTTTGATGATGTTTTAAAATTTAGACCAATAAGTTTTTTACCATTGAAAGAAAAATTATGTATAAACCGAATTATGGATATTTTCTACGGAAACAATATTGTTTTATAGTCAAACTATTATACTGATTATACTGATGTATTATGAGAGTCAAACTATTTATACAAAGGCAGCTGGATTACAGAAAGAAAATCTTGGCTGAAAATCCTGTAGATGTGCAACGGGCTTTCGATGGCGCAGCTATTTTTCAACCACTGAGGAAATTGCCTAAAAATGTATGTATGCCATTTAAGGACTACTTTAATAATCGGCAAGCGGCATTAAAGGTAGGAAACAAAACAAATACATAAAACTATCGAAAGGAGGCCTGCTCTCAGGTTGTTTGTGTATCACCTGGTTTGTGGAGCATTCTACCCATGTAGAAGTTACACAGCCAATCCCTTTTAAAGAAAAATCTGCTAACTGGAACAGGATGGCCATTAGATCACGAACCATTATCAGAAGATAATAATTCTATGTGCTTTACAATTTCATTACCAAAATTGATGTCAAGATACTGTAAACTTTTTTCTGGTAGCTGATATATTTGTTCATTTTCTTGTGCATATGTTTACCTAATCTACTATCATTTAATTTCTAATAATTTATGTTATTCTCTTATTTCTTATGACTTAATTTATCTTATTTATCGTGTTTACTACTTAATATTTCGAACAAAATAAAATTACTTAAAAATTGTAATAACTGTTTAATATTATATTGTTTCTTAATACATTAATTCGTCGTTTTATTGATAATAGTCTTATTGTATTTTTAACCAAAAATCATAATACTCAGAAAAGTGTAATAACTGTTAATTATAATATTATGTAATATCTTTGTACGGGGCACATGTACGGTCCCTTATTAAGGGTTACTTTTGAGGGGGAAAAATCGATATCGAAAATTTGACACGATACAATACTTCCTCTTACTAAGATTAAGAGAAAGTAACAGATTGTCACTTTAGAGTATTTTTTGTTTAATTTAATGAAAATCTGTAGCAAAGAAGTGACCCATTGCTGATAATAAAATAAAATTTGAAATTCTAAATTAACAAAAGAAAGAAATAAATAAATAAAACGGAAGAAAGAGAAAAAGAAATCAGCTACTTTCCCGGGCTTAAATAACAAGTTAACGTAAAATGAAGGGAAAATGTAAAACACATTTCCTGAATCTGCTGGCTTAGTGAGAAGGGAAAACTGTTTGATACTCTGGGAGAGAAGCTTTTCTTTAGAAAAGACAAGGATTTTTACTATCTAATCCACACATTATTCTGGGTATCACGTGGTGGAAAAGCAGGTTCAGGAGAGAAAGCAGACTGAGACTATCCTGGGAAAATCTCTTTCTACTACACTCAAGCATACTACACTGACAGTACATTATGTCGCTCAGTAAATAATGTATCACATGCAACTTTGCTGCGACCTGTTCACAATTCAAATAACTGGATCCTTTGGGTCACATGCCGATCCGCATTCTTCATTTCTGTCTACTAGATGACAGTGAAACTCTTGCAAGAAAATTTTCCAAATATTACCGAGAGACAGTCAGTTATACAGTTCACTTTTCTTTCTCCTAAGAACAGGAAGTATTTATATTCAAGTCTGATTTCGATAATTCAGCTTTTAATTTGAAACAACATTCGGAATGTTCAGATTAAAGAATAAATTAGTAATTTAAGTTAAAAATAACTTAATAATCTCCAAAAACTCTATATTTGTGTGGCTTTATATATTTTTTTGGTCAATTCTTATGACCTTTCGACAAACGGCAAACATGGTCATAAGCATTTCCAAATGCTACAAAAGTAGAAAGTACTGTATAACTTACTAGTTATGATGTAATATCATTATTTCCGAATATCCCCTTACCACTAACTTATAAAATCTTAAATGAATATTGGAGTATAATAGAAATACATACAATCATAAAAAAACAAATCACTGTACTGGAAAGCCTGAAACTTATTTTAGAAAGCAATTACATTATTTACTAAAATCAAATACATAAACAGTTGAACGGAGACCCAATCGGTGGTTCATTGTCAACATGTCTGGAAGAGTAATGCATAACTATTGCACACTTTCAACCAGATTCGGTTTTAACAATAATCAAATGTTTATTCATAACTGAATACATTTATGATTAGCTTTTTATTTTTAGGTATTTGCAACCACATAACAATGTATCTAGTAAATCTGATGAATGAAACCATGTACAAGAGTGGAGCAGCTGTTCATTGACAACTCTCCAAAATATGTATTAATAAGTGAGGAAGGAGATGTATAAACGTTACAATTGGAGATTATAGTGGTGTTTTTTGGAATGGACAGAGAAAATTGAATACTGACTAATAATGTATGTATTGTTTGTTAAGCTCAACGAGTACTTCAACTATTAATATAGAAAGAGTGTGGTAAGTAGCATAAGAGAATGACAGCCTGAGCTAGCAGAGTGTTGGTGATGATGTATTCTTGTGTACAAGACTGAATCACAAACTTCTTGATGGTTGTGTTGGCTAGCGTTTGATCGACATGGCATGTCTCCCTATCACATGAGCATATCACATTGGATGAAGAAGCTAGTCCAAAACCCCGCTTAAAATGGGTGCCTGACCACCAGTTCACTCTCATGTAGATGTCATTCGAAAACTATCTACAATCAACTACATTCAACAATCGTTCTCATTCACTCTAAATTATTCAGAGTAATACTTGACATTATCATTGAGAATATTGAAGTTTGAATGAGAATATTGAGTTTTATAACACTGTTCAGTCAGTTTTTTCTACGCCATGACTTCGGCTGATTCTGCGTCGCGCTGACGACTGTGTTGTTTGTTTAGTTGGATACCCAGAGGCCACATGAGAACAATCTCGGACACCAACAACTTCATCTCCCCACTGTTCACTAAGTCTAACTTATCTTAACCAAAGTATTTCTCTTCTATATAAACCTCCAAAATATCCAATACACGTTTTTATGATTCCCAACTTCCCCTACTCCTCCTTAACTTCTCCTGTCCGATTTTTTAAAGTGTTGGATACGCTCCCCTTTAGGGATAAAGTTAAATCGCTTGTACTGGGAGATATGTTACGCCTTATGTGACATATTGAGTACCAGCTGTGGGCGGTGCCTTAAGATTTTGTTGCAGGTAAGACACGCACCGGCAATCTAATCAACAACAATATCTAATCGTCACTAGGGTTGATAATTATTATTACGAGTGTTGATTAGAATTATTTCTGAATGGTGTCGATGGAACTAAATTTTAAAATATGTCATGTTATTTCTTTAGTCGGTCCCTAAACAACCCTGTGACTGGTGAAAGCTTAGGCGATTCCAGTTGCAGGGTTGGAGTCAACCCGAGAGTCCACTCCGCAGGGACCGGGCCACGTGCTTTTGCACGGCTAATCGAGCTCTGGCGGAAGACACCACTGCAGGTTCACATAACGAGGTTCACCTCTGAACCTCTGAAAACAGGTTTTCACTTCAGAGAGTCTGCTTGGACAATGGAGAAACTGGGGTAGCCGTGGGAGTCGTAGGGACCTAGTGATGAATCAGCATACACCTTACACATCAAACCAAATTTACACATATCACTAACACTATACCCCTCCCTTTCTATAATCAAAAATATACAAGGTCATCATAATCAAGGCCCTCAGTCGGTAGCAAAAGAGGGTGCCAAAATCTCCGCGAAGGTCTCCGGTGCTGATGAGGAACAAGGCGCACTTGCAGTCATGGCTACTTGTTCCACAAAAACCGAGGTTAGTGGTGAGTCCAGTGGAAGCATCGGGATATAACACACTCAGGAGTAGGGAGGTTGTGGCGGAGATGGCCGAGGTCATAATGGATATACCCTTGATGATAGGCTTGATCCAGGAGACCTACACCATCCGAGGAGGTGTTGCAGGATGGGGTTGAGAATATTTTATAACTGTAGAGTAGATAGGCCCAGGAATGCGTCCTGGCGACAATGAATGTGGAGTATATAATGTTAAGGGAGTACTGTAGTATCGATCAAGACAGGGAGGCGACAGGCAGGCTGGTTTTGGCATCGGGTTACTTACCATACGACTCGGATGAGCTACCGCCAGGCCGGGCAGTGGAGCGTCTGGTGGAATGGCGCTAGAGAGAGAATCTACCGTTGCTGGTTCCGTCGGGATCTATTCCAACTCGCACAATGCTTTGTGGGGAAGCTGCGATACCAACCGGCGGAGTTTTTGGACGCCTTTTTCTTTTAAATAAAGGTAAGAAACCAACTTTTTTATTAGGAATAGGGAAGAAGTTATAGATATTACTGCTACCTCCAGGCATTTTTTGTCTTGGACGATTCTGGGAGGTAATGGATGACTGGACGTTGTCCGATCATAGAGGGATTAGGATTACCCTGCGTCTCGCGATGGGTGATGTGAAGAAATTTAGGAAACCGAGAAGGACTGACTGGGATAAATTTATCTCGGTCCTGAGTAATGATACGATAGGTCCGGTCGGTTCGCTCGTTGAGGAAGAGAACCTGGATCAGAAAGTAGACAGGATCACTAGCTCGATTGTTCGTGCTTATGAGAACTCTTGTCCTGAGTACAAGGTAATGCATAAGAAGGTCCAATGGTGGACCGCACGTCCCATATCTATATTTGTGGGAGGAAGTGGCTGGTTTGCCTTCGGGAATAGTTCCGCCTTCTCCGTTCCGGCTCACAACACATGCTACAGTCCGGCATTTTTGTCGTGGACATTCTGGAGGGAATGGATGATGGACGTTTGTCCATCATAAGGGATAGATGACCCTGCGTCTCGCGATGGGTGATGTGAAGAAATTTAGGAAACCGAGAAGGACTGACTGGGATAAATTTATCTCGGTCCTGAGTAATGATACGATAGGTCCGGTCGGTTCGCTCGTTGAGGAAGAGAACCTGGATCAGAAAGTAGACAGGATCACTAGCTCGATTGTTCGTGCTTATGAGAACTCTTGTCCTGAGTACAAGGTAATGCATAAGAAGGTCCAATGGTGGACCGCACGTTTAACCGCCCTAAATAGACAAACGAGGCGGCTAAAGAGGAAGGAATTGGGAGAAAAATTAGAGGGAGTAATGTGGAGAAGGACTAAGAACGGTTCAATCAGGCTAAGCATGAGTATAAGAAAAAGATTAGGAAAAGGAAGAGGGATTCTTGGAAGACCATCTGTGAAACCCTAGAGTGGGTACAGGAGGTCAACATGGTCTTTAGGCTCTTGGGCAAGAGTGGAGAGATATCGTTGGACAGCATAAAAAAGACCGATGGGCAGATCATCCATAACCACAATGAGGTGTTAGGGGTGATGCTGGATAGACACTTACCAGGCAAGGAGGAATATGTGGGAGAGGACGTTATCCCTCTAACCGACGTTCAGAGAGATGATTCAAGGGGTAAGGAGCTAGCCAGTAAAGTGGTTACCTTTAGGGAGGCGAGTTGGATATTCGTTGCTTTTAGTACATTTAAGTCGCGGGGTATGGATGGTCTGTACCCTTGTGCTTATTTAGGTAAGTTGGAACATTTTCGGCAGTACATGGTTAGAAATAATGAGAGATAGTCTAAGTTCGGGCTATATCCCTTGGGTTTGGAGGGTCAGGAGGGTCGCGGCCATTCCCAAACCAGAGAAGTTGGACTTCTTAGATCCTAATACTTATAGGCCGATCAGCCTCGCGTCCTTCATGTTGAAGGAACTGGAGAGACTGGTGGATCTGTTTTTACTGGAGGATTGTGGCATGAAGAGGACATTCTATGGAAATCAATATGCCTATTTGGCACGAAGATCTACTGAGACCGCACTACATAATTTGGTAGGAAGAATTGAACGCACGTAGGAGTCAAAAGAGTATGCGATGGGATGCTTCTTTGATATTGAGTGGGCATTCTACAGCGTGGCTCATTATAGAATAAGGGTGCTATTGGAGGAGAGGGGAGTGGCTGAGATCCTTGTAAGATGGGTAGACAATCTCCTGACTTCGAGAATTGTTTATTTTCGGTTGGGAGCTGTGGAGAGAAGGGTGAAAGCCAGCAGGGGTTTCCCTCAGGGAGGGAGCTTGTCTCCACACCTTTGGTGTCTTATCGTTGATGAGCTCCTCTGGGAGATGAATCGTAGAGGATCTTACTTGCAGACGTACTAAGATGATGGGGTGATTTTTATCACGAGGAAGCATCTGAGTGTGGTGAGTGACCTGATGCAGTCAGCGTTAGCATACGTGGAGCAGTGGTGTAGGAAACGTGGATTGTTCGTGAACCCGGACAAAAGCTCTGTAGTTCTATTCACTAAGAAGAGGAATCTGGAAGGGCTGGGGCGTCCTCGGCTGTTCGTTAAGGAATTGGATTTTTGCAATGAGGTTAAATATCTAGGGGTACTCATCAACAACAAGTTGAATTGGCGGGCTCATATTGAATATGTATGTGAGAAAGGATAGAAGGTTTTCTGGCAGTGTAGGAGATTAGCGGATAAGATCTGGGGAGTTAAACCACATCTACGAGAAACTGGTGAAGACAAGGATACTCTATGTCGCAGTGGTGTGGCAGACGGGTCCCTTGATAAGGAGGAGCAACATAAAGTTGCAAGGAGTGCAGCGTACGGCCTGTATGGCCATAACTGGCGAGATGAGAACGACACCGACGGTGGCACTGGAGATGTGCTAGAGCTTCCCAGCTACAATGTGGTTGTGGCTGAAGGGATGAAGGGTTATCTCAGAATGAGACGTAAGGAAGATTGGTTGAGAACCTTCCGGAGGGATCACACTAAGATCGAGGACAAGATTTGACAAGGAAACCAATTTCTGTTCTCTAAAATTGATGAGATGAGTTAGAAATGGAGATTTGAGAGGGATTATGAGATTAGCATCGGCAGTCTAGGGGATAACACCCTTACGAGGCTAACGGAGGCGGGTAGCGGCATTATTCGCTGCTATTCGGATGGCTCTAGGCAGAGGGAACTGGTCTGTCAGGAGCGGGAGCATGGTTGCAGGAGTTAGAACGGGGGAGTTCTGTGGCCTCGGTGGTATGGCCACTGTCTTTCAGTCCGAAGTTGTGGGTATTATCAAATGCTGCAGCCTTGCGGGGGAATGGCAGAGAGAGATTAAAGAGTTGTTGATTCTCTGACAGTCAGACCGCACTGAGGGCTTTGAGCAAGCCGTGTTGGCGTTGAAATTGGTGTGAGAATGTAGAAGAAGGCTTAATGCCTTAGCTCGGAGGGGCAAGGTGCAGCTCTACTGGGTACCCGGACATGCGGGAATAGAGGTCAATGAGAGAGCGGATCGGCTGGCTAAGGATCCCACTTAACTTTTTGTGGTCCGGAGCCAGCTCTTGCCGTCACTAAGAGGTTGTGTGATAGATTAGACTTTGGGAGACTGGAGAAAACACGCAGGGGTGCCTCCAGACTAAAAGATTTATCAAAGGTACTAAGCAGCGAGTTTCAGACTACCTCCTGTCCTTTAATAGGATAGGTCTGAGGACCTTGGTGGAAGTAGTGACTGGAC
Organism: Triatoma infestans; assembly: GCA_011037195.1. Lineage (NCBI taxonomy): Eukaryota > Metazoa > Arthropoda > Insecta > Hemiptera > Reduviidae > Triatoma > Triatoma infestans. The sequence continues at coordinate 121,589 of JAAEAF010000555.1, forward strand.
ACATATGGGTGTCTAGTCATTTGCATAATGGAGGGAGGAGGTTTAGTCCCATATGTCAGAACTGTGATGATGGAGTTTGGGACTAGCTATAATTTTCAACTACTCTGTTTCTTGGATGTGGTGGTACCACTGCTACCCAGTATCTAATCTAGAAGTACTTCACTGTACGAGCCACTATCTACCAACACGGTGTATCACTACTTATGTCAGTGTCCCCGTTTCGGTATTTGGAAGGCTTCACTCTCGCAAGATTGCCTGGGAAGGTTGAAGCTGAAAGATATTTTAGGATACTGGAGACAAACTGGTAGACTACCGGGAGAGATTTATTAGGGGGATAATTTGGGGGGGGGATTAGGGGGGATAAAAGCCGCATAGGCTTAGGTCCCGGGCCAAATTAGGTCCCCAGCTTTAATAATAATATTTCTTTAGTCGCTAAAAAGAAACTAGAATTTCTTATGACGCTCCCTTGATAGCCAACGAATTGAAAGATGATAATGTGAGGGAATTGGAGGGACAACCTTGAGCCACGAAGGGTTATTTCAACGAGACGTATAGAAAGGTATAAGAGCTGTAGTAGGCTTTGCGTTGAGAATCATTTTGACTTTGTTATCCCATAGCAGTATTGGTTGTTATAATTCATATGTCAGAAACAATATTGACCATGCTTTGGGCTGAATTTGGAAACCATACTGCAAAAAAGATATTTGCAGATTTGAAACAATTCAATCACTGCATCTTTAAGGTATTTAACAAGACATTTTCTTTTTTTGATACTAAATTTAGTAATCTGCAGGTGAGAAGATTGAAGGTGGATTTCAATGCTGGTGAAGAAGTTGCTGAATGTCGTACTAATTGATACTTGCGGCCACTATTTATATACCATCTCGTAGATTGTGTTAATCACTCTCCTACATTGTTCCTTTTGGCAAAACATTCAAATAAAGTCGTCAAGCATTTTTGTAAGGAATGGAACGACTATGCGCCTCGTGACGTCCACTTACCTCACACGTTGTCCGAACTTTACAAAAAATATTTGAATCGATTGTTATATTTTGAATTGTATTGTACTAGATATTATTGTATTTGGTGTTTATTTATTATTACTGTAAATTAGACATCAACCATTTTGATACTTGTCGTGATTGTTGTAATAAAATAAGAATGTGAGTGTGTAAACAAATTAATATATAAAAAAAATGCCATAAATCGATTAGAAGCCTTAATGGCGCCCTGAATGGTACCACATCAATGAATTTTGAGGATCAGATCGGAGCACGTTCATGGGCCGCCAAACTCCACCTGTTTGTCGGCCATATGGATTAAAGCAGCTCGAGTAGTCGGCCAAAATTTGACCGACTGATTTGTGTTAAGTGAATGCACTATGATTGCTGCTGCCTCCGCTCATACTGACTGTTGGGGCGTGTAATAAGTTAGTCAGACAGAGAGAGCATGAGAGAGAAATACAGCGAGGGGACGGGTAGTGTATGGTATAACTTAGTGGCTGTATGTTAGTGATGGTAGCAATGTGTACTGGTGCGAGTGTACCGACCACAACGCAAAGTTATCTAGCCGCCGTGTTGCGGTCTTCTTACTTAGAGCTAGCTCACAACGACATCCAGCGACCAACCACTTATTCTTAGTTCTGGGCTCCGCTCGAACCTCCTTTCCAGACTTCTACTCCCTCGAGCATCTCTAGCAAGAGAAGTAGTCACCGCAACGCAGTTTCCACTACTAGTGTTTCTATCTTCATCCTCATATTTACCACACTTCCTTTCGACACTCTACTAGCTACAATTTTCAACTACTCTGTTTCTTGGAGGTGGTGGTACCACTGCTACCCAGTATCTCATCTCGAAGTACTTCACTGTACGAGCCACTATCTACCAACATGACATCACCATTTAAATTATACACATACTATATTCTAGTTACACACATACAGTATAGCACATATTATAACCACACATATTACATTCATCTGGTCCTGCAGATTTATACTACTCTCATGCACTTCCACTTGCAACACAAAATTCATTAACCTTTTCTTTATTACAATATATGTAATTGTAGTAATTAATTTTGAGAAGATATTTAATCCCTAGTTCAAATATTAATATGCATATTATTTTTACCTTTTGCTTTCTCTTAAAGTTGTAACAATGTATTGCGATAGTGTCAGATTCCGGAATTGAATTTTCACCAGAAATACAAATAAAATACATTTTTTGGTTCCTAAATTTAAAAAAAATCTCTTGTGAAGGGCCCATACGACTTTTACCTACCAATTATAGAATTCTAATTACAAACGTTCTTCAAACTAGTGAGTTAATGAACATATAGTTGGCCTTATTATTATTATTCGTCTGTAGGGAGCGACCAAACCCTACGCTATACATCTACTCCCTAAAAAAGCAACAATAAACCGGGTTTAGAACAAAAATCCAGACCCGGGTCTAACCAATCTATGATTTCCCCACTTATGGTTTCCTCCTCTGCCCCACAGATACTCAAAAGTAGTCTGGCAAGAACCCTATTATATAGTGGTGCCTCCTTAAACCGCAATGACTTGAGATCCAATACCCTGGGACCCTGAGTAAGAGATCCAACCAGATGACTGAGAAAGATCCTTGAAAGACCCAGCAACATCTCACAAAGCCCTTTCCGGGCCCCAATGAGGCATCTTAGACTGCCAAAAAGTTAAATAAGACACACCAATAGCAAGCTTGAGACCAATGAAAAGAAGAGAGACGCCTAATTTGGTAAACCTATCCACCTCCTCATTTCCAAAAATTCCCATATGACGTAGTAACCTTAAGGAAGGCAGCTCTTCCTTCTTCTAAAACTTTCTAGTACCAACTTGGAAGTGAAGACACATGAACTCAGCGCCTTCAAGGCAGCTTGACTGTCCGAGCCATACAAACACCTTCTAAGATATCGTTATGTACCTGCTCATCCAAATTACATCAAAGAAGAACATAAACCACAGCCTAATAATCAGTGGCCCATTCACCAAGAGGTATTGCCAAGCGATCTCCTGCCTCAAAATAGACGCGGTTCCAGTTCTAACGTAGTTGGTCTTAGTGTTACATGTAAATACTAGTGGTGGGGAGTACTATACTCGTTGGTTCTTGTAGATAAGGATTAACTGAATGTTACTACTTTATATGCCAGAACCCTATTAACTTCCAGCAGAACTTGTAAAAGAGTTCAAAGTGATTACTAATTCACAGATTCTAAGTAATTCTAAATGATAACTTTTCTGTAAAATAAATCTAAGTATACAATAATTTTGATTTAAATAAAACTGATAGGATTATTTTTATTCATAAAGTTAGCATTCCAAATTTAAATAAAATCTCTTGGGAGCTATTTTGCTCCAAGGAATCCAGACGGCCGGATGATAATGTCCTCCACTCTGGTGAGGAACAAATTTGTTTTAACAATTTTACATTCGAAAAACAAGAGCGAGGGCGTCGTTAGCGACCCGGTATTCGGTGGGGGAGCAGACTAGCTGTTTTCTGGGGAGTAACGCCCCCACGGGTCATAGTTCCACACCTTCACACACACACACACACCCACACACATAATTTATGTGCGGCCTGAATCTCTAGCAGCGAATTCTTTTGCTGCGGAGCTCTGTGGGGGTTCACGCTGCATCACTTACACCTAAACGCCTTAACATCGTACACTTACACAATTACATTCCTACACGCCAATGGCACGTGCTGGTGCCACCCACATGTTTGCCGTGTGGGTACCTATGTCGTGGGGAAGGGCAGTCCTGGTGATTGAGGACGCAGGTCTCGCTGGAGGCAAGTTCCCTCGGCGTGCCGTGCAGTCCAACACACCACTTTGGTTCCTGACTCCACTAAACAGGCGGCTAGAGCCTAACCCAGCTCTGGTCAATCGGCTAGCGTAAAGAACGCATGGGTGAGCTCCAGGGTATTGTGGGTCTTGGCTCACAATCCCTGGGCGCTAGGGTAGCTCTGGCGCTTCTTCAAAGTGTCCCAAATTGTGAGGCTTTGTGGAGGGGGAGAGTTCTGGAGATGAATTTTTAATTTTATTTATTACATGTTTTTAACTTTAAATTCGTCAGCCGGGGGCCCTATAGAAGAGAGGGCCACCGGTGGTGGGGGTAATTTCTCTGTACATCCAGAGTCGGGTGCCCAGGGCCTGGATGCACAAATGGAAGGGAATCTGGAAAAATATCCAGAGATGGGGAAGGCTTGCTTCTGGAGGAGAACGTGTAAGGAGCCGCGGAGGACTTGTCCCTCTGCAGCGGTTTCTGAAACGTGGTCAAAGGAAAAAGGAGAGATATGTAACGCAGGTATTTTTATTTATTTATTTATTTATTTTTATTACTTATTTATTTATTTTATTATTATTTATTTATCTATTTTTGTTCCTGCCTGCTATCAAGTTTGTCAGAAGTTCCATTTCTTACATTAGTTGACTTATCCCTATGATTGACAGGGTAGAAATGGTTCAGGTTAACTTGCAGCATAGCAAAGATGCCATGGCTAATTTGTGCCGCTCTATTGCTGGGTTGCATACATATTTTACACTTATCCAGGAACCCTATGCTTATAAAGGATTGCTTCGAGGTTTGAGTGCGGTCAATGGCAGGCTGTTTGTTGCGGATGGCGGGACACTCCTAGAGCATGTATTTGCGTTAGTAGAGATGTCGGCGCCGTTCTGCTCAGACAGTTTTGCTCTAGGGATCTGGTGGCGGTGAGGGTTGCTCTGGGGATTGGTGTTCGATGTCTTGATGTGTTGGTGGCCTCGGCCTATTTACCCTATGATCATCCCTCTCCTCCTCGGCAGGATTTAGTAGATTTGGTACGGTTTACGGAGTCCAGCAACACACCTATAATTATAGGTTGTGATGCAAATGCCGATGTCTAGGCAGCAGCGACATCAATACTAGGGGTCGTGCTGTCATGGACTTCTTGATGGGTACTGAGCTGGATGTTGTAAATATGGGTTCCGAACCCACTTTTGTAACTAGGATTAGAAGACAAGTTATTGATAATACTCTTGCTTCTAGGAATATTACTAAACTGATTAGAGATTGGAGGGTAAGTTCGGAAGCTTCTATTTCTGATCTCAGGATTATTAGGTTTAGTCTGGGGATTGGTCCAATCATCATGGCTACCCATAGGAACCCCAGAAAAATTCTTATTCTAGACTTCTAGGAGATAGAATGATTTTCCAGTCAAGTGCTCTTGGTGATATTACTGAATTGGAAAGAGAGGCTGGTATTCTACATGAACACATTAAGTCTTCATTCGAAGAGACCTGTCCTCCCAAGTTGGTTAGTGGTAGTAGGATCCCTGGTGGTTATCTCGCTAGAAAAGCTAAGAAGACAAGTTAGGGGCTCTTACAGGAAGGCTGTCCTAACCGATTCTTCGGAATCATGGGATAGTTACAATAGTCTTAAAAAAGCATATAAATATGCTTTAAGGAAAGCTAAGAGAAAGTCTTGGAGATCGTTTTACGAGGATCTAAATTCGACTCAAGAGACATCTAGGCTGGTACGGATTCCTGGTAAGGATAAGGACTGTCAGTTGGGTACTTTAAGATATCCTGATGGTTCCTTTACAGGTGGAGAAATGGAGACATTACAGCTCTTGCTTAATAGCCATATCCCGTATAACATAAACATAAACAGCAATGCTTCGCCTGCTGTTGGTGGAAGGAAGCTAGAACCTAGGGACCTTGCTATCATGGACGAGGAAGTTACTACGGATAGAGTGGTTTGGGCAGTGCAAAGTTTCTCACCATTTCCAAAGTTACTCACCTTGGACTTGATGGAGTTTATCCCCGTCAGCTACAAAATGGTGGAGATGTACTGATGAAGGTGTTGATAAGGATTTTTAAAGGTTGTTCAAAGTTTGGTTATGTGCCATCATTTCGAAGGGAAGTTAGGGTGGTCTTTATTCCTAAACCAGGAAGAAGTGACCCTAAGGCATTTAGACCTATAAGTCTTATGAAAGGTTGGTGGATAGGTATATTACTGATAGTCCTTTGAAAGATCATCCACTCCATCCAGTATGCTTATACAGTAGGAAAATCGACAGAGACTGCTTTGCATTGTCTGGTCGGTAGGATAGAATCTGCTCTAGACACAAAGGAATATGCTTTAGGGTGCTTCTTTGATGTTGAAGGGGCATTTGACAGAGTATCGTTTGATGCTCTTGAAGAATCCCTAGGTCGAAAAGGTATACAACCAGTTTTAATTAACTGGATAGGTATTTATTTAAGGAGTAGAGTTATACAGGCTTCTATAGGTATGCACACTATGGTTGTGGGAATGGGGAGAGGGTGACCTCAAGGTGATTGTCTCTCACCAAAGCTATGGTGTGCTGTCATGGATGAACTGTTAACCAGGATGAATTCATCAGGATTCTATGTACAGGCATATGCCGAAGCGAGAAGAACAATAAAACTAAGTAAAAAAAGATCTTGGAAAGCTTAAGTATCTCCGCTAAATATAAATTCGACACATAGTGAAGTCTGGAATAAAATAAAACGAATTAATGGGCGAGACGAAGTTGGTTTAATATCTGTACTAGAGAAAGACTGGCATCTTTTTACAGAACAATCAGAAATCGCATCACCTATAATTGAATATACCTCAGATGATTTGTATAATGCTAGTTTTCGCAGCATGAAGCTTAGGAAAGAAAGATAAGAGATTATATTGCGGGAGATGAGGTAGAATCAGCCTCCTTAAATGTGCCACTGACAATGACACATTATTGTCACAGTATAACCATATACTTTTGACGAAATCATTCCCTGCTGCCTGGAGAACTGCGACCATCATTCCGATTCACAAGGAAGTCAAGGATAAAACCTCACCAAAAAGTTACCGACCCATTGCACTTGCCAACTGTGTTTGCAAAGTAATGGAACGAATAATAACCAGTAGATTAAACTATTTCATCGAATCCCGGAAACTTTTATCGCCAAATCAGTTTAAATTTAGGCACTGGCGCTCAACAGCAGACCCAATGATAATATTAGAGCATGAAATCCAAGATGCATTCATAAAGAAAAAACAAGTAATGGCTATTTTCTTTGGCATAAAGAATGCTTACGACATAGTCTGGAGGCGTAAGGTACTGGAAACTCTAAATACCTGGGGAATAAATGGAAATGTATTTACGTACATTAAAAATTTTCTATCAGATGGGGAATTCCGTGTTAGGGTGGGAACAAACTATTCCAGACTTCATATCCAACAATATGGCCTCCCGCAAGGAAGCGTTTGAGCGTATTACTGTTCAAAATAGCTATAGATAGCATTACCCAATACGTATCATCTCCTTGAAGTCAATATTATTTGCAGATGATTTCACAATCTTCGTTACGATTGACAGTGTTTTGGAAGGACAAGGCATATTACAACGTACGCTTGAAAACTTGTCTCAGTGGTCTCAAAGAAATGGGCTAACATTTTCACCGGAGAAAACTAAATGTATGGTTTTTCCAGACTGAGGCGCCCGCATCCAACCCCAAACTTGCAGATCAATGGTGCCACCATAAACGTGACTAACTCTATAAAATATCTAGGTTTACTATTCGATAAATCACTCTCTTGGGTTTCGCATATTAGAGATCTGCGTGAAAGATGTCGGAAACCGATCAACTTATTAAAATGATAGCGGGCACTAAATGGGACGCAGACAAGCAGGTAATGCTCAGGGTTCATTGCGCATAGTCAGATCTAAAATAGATTATGGCTGTTTTGAATATGAATCTGCTAAGATGAGTGCCCTAAAACAACTAGATGTAGTGCATAATCAGGGTATCAAAGTATCATTAGGAGCATTCAAAAGCAGCCCTACACTAAGTTTGTACGCAGACTCGGGTGAACTCCCGCTCTCATACAGACGCCGTCAGCAGGCAGCTGCGTACTATATTCAGCTACATGGCAAAACGCGAACCCAAGCTCGAAAGTAGTGAAACAACTACAGCTCGAACAAAGATATGATAGATATGTACGGGCAACTAAACCGCTCAGGTTAAGATGCAAAAATCTGTTTGCTGAATACGGATTTGTGATACCACAGCTCTTTAAATATCAGCTACAAGCGACAGCAACTTGGTTAACTCCGCCCATATCAATAGACCTGCCCTTGTTGAAATACCCAAGAAATGAAAATCCGGGAAGTCATTTCTTAGAAATGATCGCTCCCATTAAGCCTTCAAAAATAATGTACACGGATGGATCGAAACACCTTCAGGGCTGTGGTGCCGCAGTAGTAATTGAAAATAGGAGATATAAGTTCGGGTTACCTGCTACAAGTAGTATATATGTAGCTGAACTCTATGCAATCAACATGGGCCTAAGTGCAGTAGAAGGTATCCGGGGTAGTGTTGTCGTGTGCTCTGATTCAATGAGCGCTTTACTGTCCTTAAAACACTTGTATTCGAAACATCAGATTATCCAGGACATTCACACCTTGCTCTACAATATAGATAAAGAAGGAACACATGTTTCATTTGTTTGGGTACCCGGTCACTCGGGAATTTCCGGAAACACCGATGCTGACCGAGCAGTGAGAGAGGCTGCCAATATGACCGTAACCATGGAAAGGGGCATGCCAATCGACGTGGTGAAGCAAATTAAAAGGTCTCAAAACAAAGTTGGCAGAGTGAGTGGTCATTAGTGACCAATAATAAATTGAGGAGCATCAAAGAAACTATGGGAGCGTAGGAATCCTCATCGCGGGGTAACCGCAGAGAAGAAGTGGTAGTTACGCGCCTGAGGATCGGCCACACCCGGGTAACCCCGGGCTACCTAATGTGTAGGGAAAACCCTCCAACATGTACGGCATGTAATCTAGCTTTAACCGTGCAGCATATAATTGTGGAATGCCCAGTATATCGCCATAGTAGACAACTAAATAATATTCCTGGTACACTAAAAGAGGCTTTGACAAATGACCCGAATAAAATCGACGATATATTAAAATTTTTAAAGGAAATTAATTTATTTAATTGTATATAGTAACGGAAGCCAAATAAATAGATACTATCAATCAGTATATATATAATATATGTATTTATTTATTTATTTCTTTATACAGGCAATGCCCATTTTAAGCTACATAATAATATATAACCAAATGAGTGAGACAGTTCTTTTAAATATATGACTGCATTTTATCCTGAATGTTTTATTATGAATGAATGTATTTGTTGTGAAAGTATTTATTCTGGGTGACCGCATAAGTATGAATGTATTTATTCTGGGTGAATGTATGTGTACGAGGCAAGTGTGATAGTGGAAACTGCAAATAGAATAGTAAACTGGCGTATTTAGCCAAAGAACAGTAAAGGGCATATTAACCCCACGGGTTCATTGCCCCCAAAAAAAAAAAAAAAAAAATAGATTGAAGATTCCTGGATTCTTTCTTTGAAAAAGTAAAAATAATCTTTGTATGTCAAATATGATATGCAGTTCTGGACAAATTAACTCACCCCCCCCCCACATTATCTATCTATGATAATGATACAGCGACTGAAACTGTTTCCATCGTCAAACTATTCAGAGCTGAAAATTTATTTTAATTAACTAAAGCAAATTAAATTTGTAAGAGGCCGGTGAAACGGAAGCCGTAAATACAATATAGTAGAGAGAGTAGAGAGAGAGAGAAAGTGAGGGGGTATAGTGCCGCAGCCTTTAGGGATATCCGCAACTTAGAGATGAATGTTAAAAACAGATGAGTCATCAACTATTCAATATTGAACAATATGATGATGTCACTGTTGCTAAATTAATCATATTGCTCATATTACTGTCGCTGCTATTATTGTACGATAATTATTACAATCAACCGGTCTAATGATACTCTACCTAGTAGAACATGAATTTTGGACTATCATATGAGAGTTATAATTGATCTCCTTCGGTAACTAATTAGCTATACACGTTGTGCACAACTTACATTCACATAATACCAATTTATACTTCAAAAACAAAAACACAGCAGTAAACATTACAAGAGAAAAAGTAGTAAGTTGCTGAAACTTGGTATTCCGTTTAGTTACCAAGTTTCGTTTTAATTTTCTCCTTTTAATTTACCTGTTTGCACTTTTCGCCCCCTACTAATCTAGAATCCCCCGTCTCCAGTGTCCTAGGTGATTTCGCTCCAGTTTAGGAAGACAGCTCATAGGAAAAGTGTAATAACGTGGGGGCCGAGCAGAAACTGTACTGTTGATGCCAAGAATAATTTTTTTTTAATTGTGTTGAATTGAAATAAATTTCTTTATTTTGGTGTGGTGGTTGGTTCCGCAGAGCTGGAAAGCATCAGAGACATTTTCCGTGGTAGCCTGCTTCATTTTCTGGTCATCGACCGGTTTCGGGCGTTCGCCCATCTTCAGGATGTGTTTTTCAGACAGTGTGACAGCACAGACTCGCACAGAGCAAACCTTAGTTTCACACTAACTGAGACGTATTTTTGAATACTAAACTCTTAAACTAGGTAAAGGGATGTGGCCAGATGGGTGGGAAAACACGTGTTTGGGTTGTTAAAGGGCAAATTCTTTTCTTACAGTGGACGCGGGGGTCTAATCTTTAAACTCTGTTGTTGGAGGGAGACTTACTTTACAATTAACTAACCAAAATATAAAGAATATAAGAAATACACAAAATAAATTTAAATAAAATTAAACAACGATTAAACTAACATTTAAAATTCATTCATTCGTTTAAAATTGAACGATTTTTTTATATAATTAAGTTTTTCCAGTTCCAAAGAATTAAGAAATTCCAGTCATTCTTTCACTTTTTCACGCAACCTTCACATCCTCGCAAGCATGTATACCTAATTACGGTTTTTTTATATAATTAAGTTTTTTATTGTGCATCCCACAACCATATCACATCATCACTCACATACATCATCCAAATACGCACTTTTTTCCCCCTATATATATATATATACCTAAACTAGTAAATTTAAATAAACTAGTAAATTTATATATACCTAGTAGATTTAAAACTAAACCTAAACCAAAGTCTGTTTAAGAACTATATGTTGCGTGCGTAATGTTTGCACTGGTAATTGTGTTTCTGTTGCTATTGTGGGAAGAGTGTTTTGAATAATGGTTCACTGGCAAATTTTGTCTGTTCGTTTATTAAGTTTTGTGTCTTGTGTTTATATATTTCGAGTTGTTCTATTATGTCAAGTCGCCGTCCTTTGTGGCCAGAATGTATTAGCTTCATCGTGGTCGTGATGTCATCGGGTTTGTGTTTGTTAGTGTTTAGGTGATTGGCATAATTTGAGTCAACTTTGTTGTATTTGTATGATCTGATATGTTCGGTAAATCGTTCCTTGATTTTTCTGCCGGTCTGCCCCACGTAAATGTTGTCACAGTCCGGGCATTTCAACTCGTAAACCCCACTGCTGTCATACACGTCAGTGAACTCGGTACGAGTGCGGAGTTTGTTGCCTAATTTGTTGTTTGTTCGGAAGGATGTCTTAATGCCCAGTTTTTTGAAAAAATTTGTGAGTTTGTACGTGTGGCTTCCGATATATGTGAAAGTGGCGAATTTGTCTGCTGTTTCTTTGTCAGTCCTATTTCGGTGGTGTGGTTCGTTTTTGAGGAGTTTATTAACGATGTTTGTATTGTACCCATTGTTTTCAGCTATTTTGTAGATTGTCTGCAATTCTTGTGCGTGGTTCGCGGGTGTGAGGGGTGTGTATTTAAGTCTGTTCGTTAGGTGTCTAAGTGCAGCTAGTTTGTGTTGGGTGGGGTGGTTGGAATTGTGCGGTATGATAGCATCTGATGAAGTTGCTTTTCTGTATATTCCGTACTCTATTTTATGGTCGGTTCTTGTGAGTTTTATGTCTAAGAAGTTGAAGGTGTTGTTCGTTTCTTTTTCGTATGTGAACTTTATTTTCTTGTTTATGTTGTTAAGGTAATGTACTATTTTGTCTACGTCTATGTCGTTTTGCAATATGAGGAATAAATCGTCCACGTATCGTGCATAAAACGTTACCCCGAACTCCACTTTCAGGGAGTAAGTTTCCTCCATGTTTTGTATAAATATTTCTGATAGTATGGCCGATGTGGGGTGCCCCATTCCCAGTCCGTCGGTAGCGAGGTAGAACTTGTTGTTAAATCTAAAGTAGTTTTGTGTCGTTGTGGTTTGTACTAAGTTCGTGAGTTGGTGGACGAATTGATGGATTCTTCTCGTACCAACTTCTGTTTCATTAAGTCCAGTGTGTCCTGATTGGTATGGAGGTGTATAGGTTGGTAATGTCGAGGGATAGCAAACGGGAATTGGGGGTGAGTTTTATATTTTCTGTTAACTGTATTAGGTGTTGTGTGTTTTTTATATTGTAAGTGTCATTCAGTTTTACTTTGTTTTTTATTACTGTTGCCAGATGCTGTGTCAACTTGTATGCTGGTGCAGTTGTGTAGTTTACGACCGGTCTTATTATTATTATTATTATTATGCACACTCTTAGCCACCGTACCAAGCGCGTAGCGCCAAAACCGGTGCCTATGGTCACTTAGCCTCATCTACCTAGGTAGATAAGTTCCCGTCCCTGCCACGGGGAGGCGGACCTCTACTTATAGTCTAGTCCTTCTTATCACTGCGACTTCTTGAGCGAACTCGACAAAGTCTTCGAAATTCCTTGCATTCGTTACCAGCTCTTTACATTCTCCCGGCCAGTTCTCCCCCCTACTTATCAGCTTGAATTCCATATGGATTCTAGCTTCGTCGAGGAGAGGACACCGGAAGAGAACGTGAGATGCACCGTGTCCTGCTGACCGCATTCACAATTTGGGGAATCTTTCAATCCCAAGTCGAAGAGCCTGGAATTGAACTCCCCGTGCCCCGTGAAATATTGTGTTACGGTCTGGGATAGCCGCAGCCATCGCATCGACAGTCTGTGATGCAGATTTGGAAAGAACTCATAAGTAGTTCTTCCTGTCTCTGCCTCATCCCAGCGTCTTTGCCACTTCCCTATCTCATACTCTCGGATCGTTTTCTTTACGAGAGCGGGAGGCATCTGACTAGACAACTCCCGACCATCAAGGACGATCATGCCCTTCTTTTGGTATCTATATCTTAGGGCCCTCATCTCTGCTTGGAGATCAAGCGGCAACACTCCAGCGACCACCGGTAAGGAGGCCGTGGACGTCGTCGCATAGGCCCTAGTTACCGAGCATAAAATAGCTCTTTGCATTCTTAATAGGATGTCGCGGTACGACTGCATGTCCAGCTTTTCAGCCCAACAGGCAGATGCGTACGTTGCGACATTCTCAATCACGCCCCTGTAGATGGTCAGAGCCACACCAGTCTTCAGCCCCCACTCTCCACGGGCTACTCTTTTGATCCCCTGGTATAAGTTTAAGCATCTAGAGGCGACCCGCTGAATGTGGGGCTTAAAAGAAAGCTTCCAATCCAGGAGCACGCCCAGATACTCGAACTGGGTTACGTGGACTATTCTTTGTTCGTCCACCCGGATCCAAGGTGGACGACTTGGATGAAGCTTGCCTTTCATGAGCATCACTTTCGACTTCCCAAACGAAATCTGCAGCTTTTCCCCTTGACACCATCTTTTTATTAGAGACACAGCTGTGCAAGCACGCTCCTCTATCTCCCTCCGAGAATCTCCATGGACAACTATTGCTAGGTCATCAGCGTATGCAACCGAGTCACAGTAATCCAATTTATCGGTCTGTTTCAACAGCTCTTCCATCACTAGGTTCCACAGGAACGGACCCACCACCGAGCCCTGCGGACAACCTTTAGTTATTGGTCGTGAGACCTCGCCGGCTTGAGTCACTAACATCGCTACCCTCTGGGTAAGGTAGCTTTGTATTAGTTTTAGAAGACATGGTGGACAATCTCGTCCTCTTAGTGACTCCAAAACAGTCGGCCACCAGACATTATCGAAGGCCCCAGCTATGTCCAGGAATACTGTGAGAACGTACTTGTGCCCACTGCCACGCACCAATTCAAGGATTTTCATGATGGCATCTGTCGTCGATCTTCCCGATACAAAACCATACTGGTTGGGACTGAAACTGATAAAGCTTTTTAATCTCATTATAATCAGTTTCTCCAGCAGTTTCCCGAAAACGGGCAGGAGTTGTATCAATCGATACGACTTTGCATCATTCACGGGCTTGTCTGATGGGAATATTGGGTTTGTGTATTTTTGGAAGTGCATTTAGAATGGGTGCTGTAGGGTTCATGCAAGTATATTTGAAGGCTTCGCGGGGTGGTATTACTAGTGTTGCGTTCTTTATAGCAGTTTTTACTTGTTGTTGGAAGTTTTTTGTTGGGTCCTTTTTGAGTTGTGTATATGTATTGTTGTTTATGAATTCTAGGGTTTTGTTTACGTAGTCGTCGTGTGTCATTATTACCGTGCTGTTCCCTTTGTCGGCTTTTGTGATTATAATGTTATTATCTTTGAGTTTTTTCCGTATTCTACCGGCAGTTCTTTCTTCTTGTCCGTCTTTGTTACTGTGCGTTTGTTGTTTCTGTAAGTCTTTTATTATGTTTGCGGCGATATGGCGAGCGTGTTCCTGTTCACCGTGTGGTAGTAAAGTTATCGCAAGTTCAGTGTCAATGGCAAGTTGTTCAATGTTCTTGGTGTGGTTTGTGCTCTTGAGATTGTATTTAAGTCCCTTGTCTAGAAGTTCGGTTTCGATTGGTGTAAACGTAATGTTTGTGAGGTTTACAGTTCGTGGGTGGAATGCCTGGGTTTGTTGTTTTTTGTATTGAGTGTTCTGTGATTTTTGGAGGTTGTCGAGTTTTTTGTTTAGTGTTTTGTATTTACGTTCCATTTGTTTAGTAAGTTTGTCACTTATCTGGTTGTAGTAATGATTAATGATTGAACTAGGGTATCGATTGGCAAGTTCAATGTGTGTGTCTTTCAGCTGTATGTTTAGTTTTTCCTTTTTTTGGTAAAGTGTACGTATTTCGTTTTTAATCCAAGGCGCCAAGAAGGAATACCAAGGCAGCTAAAGCAGATGTATTCCTGCCCAGAACGTTCCCCATCCCCTCAGAACCTAACGCACCCAAGAAAATCTTCTGTTCCAGAGCCAACCCTGGAACAGTTAAAACAGCAACTCATAGAAACTGAAAGGAATGTTAGAGAAATGGAGCAGAAGGAGGCTAACACCGTTCCCACTTACAGCAGATATTCTACCAGAGATCCAAAACTGTATAAATGGAGTCTCACATTTGCGGGTGAAGCATCTGGGATGACGCTAGCCAATTTCTTGGAGGAGGTAGAAGAACGTATGGTAGCTAGAGGATTGACGGAGCAAAAGTTGTTTCGTGGGGCTTCGAATCTTTTGTCAGGAAATGCCAAGATCTGGTTTCATGCAAACAAGCACAAGTGTTGGAATGATCTAATGAGGGAATTAAAGATCTATTTTCAGGACCCCTACAATGTCGAACGACTAATGCAGGAGATACGTCGACGCACACAGGGATCGAAATCTCCTCATGTATACATATCTAAAATGAATTGTCTCTTTAGGCGTTTGAACGAACCTCTTACAGAACAGCAGAACTTAGGCATTGTGGAAAAGAATATCAAATGAGACCACTTGCCTTTCGTCGCCCAGACGCATTATAGCAATTTGGAGGAGTTCGAACGTGTTCTCACTCGTTTAGATACCTGGACCATGCGAGCGGAGAGGTACCGGGAACCTACTCTGAAGGGTTTATTGGAACCGGAGTTAGGACACTGTTCACGAAAACAGCCGGCCATATTATCGGCTATGGAAAGTAGCTTGCCCGTAAGGAGCCAAAAGACCCCAAATTTTATAGGGAAAGTTTGTTGAAACTATGGAAGGGCAGCCCATATATTCAAAAATTGCCAGACTTCAGCCAAAACTGATGTGTAAACGATGTGGGTTGTCATGGGAGCTGACAAAGGACTGTACAAGATGTCGACCACATAGGTCGGGAAACGGCCAAGAGGAGTAGACTGTCGCCACCGTGGCGACCCCTGCTCCAGCACCCCGCCAAGAATAACGCTCTTCGACGTGGAATGGCAAACTTGGGTGAAGGTGCTCCATGAAACAATGTGCGCTGGTCTGCAATATGAATTAGGCAAAAGCGAAGGAGAAGCAGATGGCCGACCTTACCTAAGAGTACGATTGTATGGGTACCGGCAATGGGACTTCTGCATTCGGATTCAATCAGGACAGTCATCAGTGCGAAACTTTGGAGTAAGCTAGAGTCATTAGGTAAAACTCTCTATTCCTCATAGAATGGCAAGATTACGCTGCTAATGGGAAGTCATGTGAAGCTAAAGAAACGACCAGTACCAGTTGAATTGGAGGGCATGTTAAGGTATTAAATGTTCTCGTGTTGACGAGATTGAGAGAAGAACTCATTTTGGGGATCAATTTCTGGCGCGACATGTCTTTAGTGGTTGACCTGTCCAATTTCTTGGATGAGGCGAGATTCTGAGATCATACTCATGCGGCGAGACTTATATTGCCAGCCTAACAGAAGAAGAAGGACTCGTGTGTAAGACAAGACTTGATGAGGAACAGAAGAGTCAACTTCAAGCCCTTATCACAGCACATTCCCAGAATGATACACCGAAATTGGGATGCACTCGGCTGGTAGAGCACATACGACTCGTAATTCACACGCGAGATCACCCACCGATAAAGCAGAGATATTACTCGGTGTCTCCCTTTATCCAAAGCATAATGGGCATGATGCTAAGAAAGGAATTGTAGAACCATCAAACAGTGGCTGGTCATCACCGGTAGTTATAGTAAAGTAGAAGGATGGCACACATTGCTTTTTTAGACTACTGTGAACTAAATAAAGTGACCAAGCGAGATACCTAACCATTGTCATATGTATCCGCAATCCTGGATCGTCTGAGGAATAGTAGATATTTGTCGTCCTTAGACATGTAAGGCGCTTACTGGCAAATACCAGTCGAAAGAAATAGCAACAAAAAGACTGCGTCTACAGTGCCTTATCGGGGGCTATTCCAATTCTGCCGCATGCCTTTTGGTCTCCATAACGCACCCGCGACATGGCAGCGATTGGTTTACTCCGTTCTTGGCCTCGCCCTGGAACCGTACGTTTTCTGTTATCTACACGACATAGTGGTGGCCACTGCACTTTTGAGAAACACATCCAAGCACTTGAAGAGGTGCCAAGGCGACTAAAGAACGCTGGTCTCACGTTGTCTTGGGACAAATGTCAACTCGGTCTCCAGGAACTTAAATATTTAGGCGTGTGGTGAACGAGGATGGATTGGGAGTAGACCCACATAAAGTGTCGGCGATACTAAATTTCCCTCGTCCGACGACAGTGAAATAAGTTCGGAGATTTGTAGGCTTAGCTAGCTGGTATCGAAGGTTTGTACCAGACTTCTCGCCGCTGGTAGCTCCTTTAACTGAACTTTTAAAGAAAGGACGCAAATTTACTTGGGGGAATCCCAAGAAGAAGCCCTACAGAAAGTTCGAGACATGCTGGTGACTGCATCGATTCTCACATGCCATGACTTCGAGCGACTTTTATGCTTCAAACAGATGCCTCGACTATAGGCCTTGGCGCAATTCTTTCGCAGGAGTTCGAAGATGAAGGCATGAAACCAATAGCTTACGCTAGTCGATCTCTTACTAAAGGTGAGAAGAAGTTCTCGGCAACCGAATTAGAATGACTCAGTGTCCTGTGGGTCATTAAAAAGTTTATACCACATCTGGAGGGAGCTAAGTTCCAGTCATTGCGGACCGTAGTGCTTTAAAATGGTTACAGAACATGAAAGATCCTAATGGCAGATTGGGAAGATGGGCCTTAGAATTGCAGGACCATGAATTCAATATTGTTCACCGTGCGGGCAAGTTAAACACAGCAACAGACGCACTGTCTAGGGTGAATGAGGGATTGCTAAGCTCCATGACGGACGATACAAAAACTGATATGGGGTTGAAGTAAACATAGAAACTAATCCCGAACAGTACCGCCTGTGGAATGTAAGTGAGGAAATCCTTAAAAAGTACGTTAAGAACCCAAAGGATATTCTCGAATCAGAAGACTGCTGGAAGTGGGTCATCCCGAAATATCAGCGACGACAAGTGCTAAGGGAATGCCACGATGACCCCACCGCAGAGCACCTAGGTATCTTAAAGACGACTGAGAGACTCAAGAGGAAATACTATTGGCCAGGCATGACAGCGGATACCGCGCGCTACGAGAAACGTTGTTCTATCTGTATGGCGGACATGCCAGAGCAGCTACGGCTGGCTGGATTCTATGGAGGACAACGCCAAGTTTCGCGTCCATGGGAAGTCGTGACGATATATATTGTGGGGCCTCTGCCTAGAAGAAGAAGTGTGGGTTTCACGGAAAGAAGAAAACGGTAAATAGTGTGAAAATTGAGAGCAGCAATAGGATAGGTAGGAGCTATTTTTCTATTTAATAAGGTTTAGTTTTAATTTATTTCTTATTTTTTTGGTAACTATATTTTCCTTTTATTTTTTTTTCATAAAAAGTGTATTGTTCATTTTGTTTGATTATGTATATGATTTTTGCATAAAAATGTACTCTTTTGAATCCTATTAGGTGAAAGACTAGTAGCAGTTGGAACTGTAAAACACATACGAGTAGAGTGGCTGAGTGGTTCCACATGCTGGGCTGCCAAGCAGTGAATCACCGGATCGATCCCGGCGGGGACCAGCTCTTGTTTTATTCTTTAGATCATTTTACGTTTTTTTTATTCTTACTCTTATTTCTTTTGTTTTTGCATTCTCTTGTGTAAATTAACTTGTCTGATTTTTTGGACTTCATTTCTTCTTTTCTTTCTCTTTCTCTCGTTCCTTCTTTTCATATTTTTCTTCCTCCTCCCTTTCTCTACCCTTTTCTTTTCCTTTGATTTTATTGTTTTCTTTTCCCTTTTGGTTTTAATTTTCTCCTTTTGATTTACCTATTTCTCCTTTTCGCCCCTCCTTAATCTAGAATCCCCCCCGTCTCCACTGTCCTAGCCGAGGTGATTTCGCTCCAGTTTGGGAGCTACTCATAGGAAGAGTGTAAAACTATTATTAAAAACATCCGCCAGGAGCCTGACATCTCTAGCTCTTTTGTGGTTGGGTCCGCAGAGCTGGAAATCATCAGAGGTATTTTCCGTGATAGTTTGCTTCATTTTGTGGTCATGGACCGGATTCGGGCGTTCGCCCATCATCCAGGATGTCTTGATAAAAGTGCGTTAGCACAGACTTGCACAGAGCAAAATCAATTTATTCACAAGGTTCCGTTTCTAATTGAAAAGACCTCCTTCAATTCGACCTTTTGCTATTAACTTCCCTTGTATAAAACAAGAAGTGCATAAATTGATTGTGCTCTGTACAAGCCTGTACTATCGCCACAGTTTTATCAAGATATCAGGTTATCGGCGAACGCCCAGAATCGATCCATGACCACAAAATGAAGCAGTCTATCACGGAAAATATCTTTGATAATTTCTAGCTTTTTATTTGGGTTAGCAGGGATGAGCTCGAGCTCCAGTACTGCCCACTAGTGGAAATTAAAAAAAATGGGTTAGAAGGATCAGCTAATCTACATGCTTTAGACCGTTCACAATACCCAATAAATATTTTTATTAAGGGTACATACATTTAAGCTATCAGCTTGTTTAGCGAGTGGGGAATACACTATAACAAACTTCTATATACCAAAATAAAATAAAATAACTATAATAATAACTCCTGTAACAAACCCACAAAATCACACTTAATGCTCACTCCTTAATATTGCAATAGTACATTTATAAACTTAAGTAATTTAGACTCAAATCAATTAAATATTCTTTGTCTCAAGCAATTTACAATGTAAAGATGAACACAATTCAATTTACCTATGGAGACAGTGTCTAATATGGAGACAATTTGAAAGTTTGTAGCTTCTCTATGAATCAGATGAATCTGTTAGATGGCTGTTGCCAAGGCTATCGGCAGTTTCCTAGCTCTTGCTCTGGCCAATATCATCATGAACGATCTTCTAGACACAGTCCTCCCTATCCTTGACACTTCAGTTTCACATATATTTAAATATATGGACGATTTATTCCTCATCGTCAATCCCAATGACCTTTCCCTAATCTTACATCATTTCAACACTTACCACAGCAGACTCCAATTTACAATCGAAAGAGAACAAAACAACATCAAATGCACTAAACCACTTTGCAATGCCACGTATGGAGGAGAGAGCTCACAATATTTACACAAAAGAATAAAGCAACACAAATATGACATCACCTCCAAAAAAATAGACAGCACAGCCCTTTCCAAACATGCATTATCCGTAAATCATTCCTTTGACCTGCAAAACCCATCCATTTTAACAACACATCCTAATCACACAAAACGCCTCCTTGCAGAATCAATACATATCCACCTACAACCCAATCCCATAAACCACAAAAAAGACAAAGAAGTCATTCCATCACTCTACAACAACATCCTCCACTCCATAAAGTAGACATATTTGCATCCTGCGTGCCCTTAGCGCCATCATCCTGCTAATTCCCTTTTCCTCCTATTTATCCATCAAACTATTCCCAATAATCCGATCCATATTCCAATAAGCTTAAAATCTTTATTTATTAAAAATTTAATTACAAATTATATATATATAAATATAATAATAATAATAAATTTTTATTCGTTTCAAACATGTGTTTGGTACAAAGTGAGTTGGTACAAAATAGGTAATACATTATGCTTGGAATTTAAAATAAATAGCGACAATAATATTAAGTAAATACAATAAAATGAAATAAAACTTTTTCACCAATTATTATCAGCAATTAGAAGTAGAGAGAGAAAGGGGAGAATGAAATAATATAAAAATGAGAAATGAACTGCAAAATAAAACAGAAACCATCTTAGTAAAGATAATGACAATAACAATGACTTGCAATAATAATTATATTAATAAAACATAAAATAATAATTCTTCATAAACTTAAACATGCATTGAAATAAATAAAAAAGGTTTAACCAAATTTCAAAAGTAGAAATTTGTACAAGAAGCAATCATTGACCTGTAGTATTATGGTGATAGAAACATAAATAATATGAGGTATGAGGATTGGCAAACAATGAAATTATTTTGAAAAAATTAGGCTTACTATTTGGCTTTTAATTTTATACTATTGATGACAAACAGAAATATGTCGTTCACTTTCTCTTTTGTTAATGAATTTAAAAGGTTTTCAATCAATTCAAATGGGCCACAGTTTAGTTTTATATATTTTAATAAAAATTTATTTCTAAATGAAACGAGAGCAGGACATTGAAATAAAAAATGATAAACATCGTCGATTTCTTTATTTGTGCATAGCGGACAATATTTATCTGGAAAAAATTGAACTCTCTCCCCGCGCACCAAAATTCTAGGAAATTTTTTTGAAATCAGCCGCAATTGAACTACTACCCGTAATTTTTCTATATTACAGTCAAAGTTAAAATAGCTTGGCTGACACCCTAGAGGACTTATCAGTCTATAGTGAGAATTGAAAGAGGAATTTATAACTGTCTCAATGTCCAAACAAATTAGGTGGTTTTTAAATGCTTCCAAAATGTCATCTTTGTAATATATAATCATGGAGAGCTTCGGATTAACTGCCAGGTGATCATAACTAATAATTTCCAAAAAATTATTTAGGTGGGTAAACCAATTAGACGGGCAATTGATACTGTTTTTATGCAAATGAACTAAGCGGTCGTAACATAATCGGGGAATTCTATCTTCTGGCATAGACAACAACTGAATCCACCAACCAAGGGTACGTTTTAAAATCTTTAATTTTATGTGAGTCCTCGCAGTTTCGATTCTGACATATGCGCTCGGAGTGTGAATAGGTATTTTTAATAACGTTTTAAAGAAGAGCAATTGTGCACGCTCAACTATATCAGAATACTGGGGTGCCCAAACTTCGGCATTATAAAGAAGTACACTTTCCGCCATAGATTCATATAAAGTGCACTTAGTCTCCCATGCATCAGACTTAATACCCCTTAACAGAGAGAGAACTGCGGAGTTCGCTGAGCCAAACCTACACAAAAAGTAATTAGCGGCGGCACTAAAAGTAGCGGAAGAGGAGAAGGGCACTCCAAGATATGTAAAGTTTTTGGCACAGGTTATTTTATGTTTATTGTACCAGAGTTTTTTGTATTTTTCTGGGAAACGCCCACCTTTATGAAAAGGAACCAGAAAGGTTTTAGCAGTATTTACAGTTAAAGAGTTCGAATTACAATAATCGAACAAAATATTTAAATTAGCTTGTGCTTTTGACCACGTTGAGGACAGCAGAACTGTGTCGTCCGCATAAAGCAACATGATTAAATCTTTAGTGGAATTAATATTAATTCCCTGAGCGCCTCTGTTGGTAAAGTAGTCAACAATGTCGGCTATGAAAATAGAAAATAATAAGGGGCTCAAAATTTCCCCCTGAAGCAGTCCCTCAGTGATATTGATTTCCTTTGACTGCTCTGTACCCTGTGAAATTACCATTGTAGCGTTATCATACATGTACATTAAAATTCTTAGAATTTTTCCACAAATGCCAATACTGTACAGCTTATGCCACAGTTTACCGTGTGAGATAGAGTCAAACGCCCGTTTAAAGTCTATGAAGAGAGCAAATACTTTTCCTCTTTTCTGCCTTAAATGAATATTTATTGCAGCAGCCAATGAGAAAACTGCGTCCCTACAACCACGTCCTTTTCGGAAGCCCATCTGCTCTTCCGGTAAGAAATTTTGCTCATTTACCCAATCGGTAAGCCTTGTATATAACACATAAGTGAAAATTTTAGAAATAGTATTAAAAATAGCTATTCCCCTATAGTTTCCCGGGTCCTTCGGGTCCCCTTTCTTATGAAGCAGTTTCATTTTTATCTTATGCCAACTGGCTGGAAATTCTTCCTTATGCCAAATTTCATTGAACATATTATGAAGGTAGTGTACCCACGAAGTGGGTAAAAACTTAAAGCATTCATTAGTAATTAAATCGAGCCCAGCGGCTTTATTATTTTTACAGGTATGTATGCTGCATAAAATTTCCTCTAATGTAAAATCGGCATCGAGCGTGGGGTGAAACAAACCGGCAAAATTTTGTATACTAAGTTTATTTGAAGGTAAGACAGAATGGTAAAATTGTTCCCATTCAGAAATCGAGATTGGACAGTCATCATTTTTTTTATAATTAAATTTTCTTATTGTTTGCCAAAACTCAGTGGTGTTTTTAGTATTTTTCAACGTACTTTTTAAAGATTCAAAATAAACATTTTTACTATTATTAATTATCAGTTTATAAGATTTTTTATTATTTAGATAAAGAGTTTTTAAGTTTTGATTCAGTATATTTTTCTTATAAAGTTTATATATTCCGTTTAATTGTCGCTTTGCCCAATGACATTCTTTAGAATACCATGGTTTATTAAAAATCATTGGAGAGCTGCCTCTAAATAACAACATTTTAGAATCAATCATTGAGTTAATGACGGTATTATAAAAATTAGAGTACAGATCAACTACAGAAGTACTATTAAAGTAAATATTGTTATTAGACTGCATCAACAAGTGAAACTCCCTCAACTTATGTATATTTCTGTTTACAACAGGAATAATATTTCTATTTCTATTACTATTACTTGAGCGAACTCTAGGAGCGATATCCGTTTTTAAATTAAGCTCCAAAACACCACTAAAGTGGTCAGATAAATCTGAAATATTTTCAATTTTGAAATCTTTTATAAATGGAAGACAGCCAAAATGGGCCCAAACGTAATCAACTGTGCTGTTTCCCCTACAGGAAATAAAAGTAAACTTTGAAGGAGTGTCACCCGCCGATCTGCCGTTACAAACAAAGAAACCCAAGCTCTCCATTAAATTGACCAGGTCAACGCCTCTGCTATTAATTTCACCATCATAAGAAACCCTTGAACAATTTAAATAAGAATTCTCAAATAACAATTCATCTTCTCCAAAACTATTTAGGTCACTAATTCGACAATTAAAGTCGCCGCCTACGATTATACTGTCATGGCCATACTCGGAAGTTACCTCATGCAAAATCGAAGTGAGGGCTGAGAGTAAGATATCACCATCCTTACCTGAGTTAAATAGACCAGCCCCATTATAAAGTTAGTTTCTTCAATCTTGATTCTCAAGAAAATCCAATTCTTATCACTCACCAGCAGCTTAGCTGATGCGACCATTTTCCTTCTTATAAAGATCTAAAGGCCCCCGCTAGCTCTTCCTTTTAAATGTGAATTCGTTGCGGAAACAAAATAATTATGATAGTCTTGAAGAAAATAAGGAAATAACATACTTGTCAGTAGTCAGCCAAGTTTCACTAAGACAAATAATATATTTTTTCAATAAAATTTCAATTTCATCATTCGACATATTACTCAATGTATTTATACCATAAATATTCCAAAAACAAATGTCATAAGCTGCACTGAAGTCATTTACTTTTTTGAGTCAGGAATTATTATTAACGCTAACGCTTGGTTTTCTCAGACGAGCTCTGGGCATTTTCTGTTTTTTCCTAAAATACTTCTTTGACACCGTATTAGGAGAAAAACAGTTAATTTCCAAATTATCCACCTCTGATTTGTGATCCGATAAAACAAACGAATCGCCTTCATTTTTATTGGTAATTCCGATAAGAGAATAATAATCTTCTTCTTTTCTAATTAGCTTAGCTTCAGTACCTTCATTCTTACGAATAAAAATTTTTCCATTTCTGTGCCAGATATGCTTGATTTTACCTTCCTTTCTTAATGCGTGCCCCTTTTTAAATAGATTATATGTAAGTTTATCGAGATTTTCATTAATATATATACGCTGCGAGTGTACTGTTTCAGAAGAGAATTGTGGGAATAGTGACAAGTTCAAAGATTTTCTATTTAATTTATACAGCTTCAAAAAATCTTCTTTATCCGTATTTCTGAGAAATGTAATAATTATAGGAGGGAAAAAATTCGTGTTTTTAGTTTTCAAGCGGTAATATGAGTACAAATTTTCTTTTTCCAAGTTGTAGCCAATAGACCTTGAGATAAGGAATAAAATGTCAAAGAGATTTTCATCCGCTTTGTGAGGAACATTAACAATTCTCAATTTACTACCGCTATTAGAACCTCGAAATTCTTCAAGCAACAAATTCGTCTGATAAATTTTACTTTCAAGGAAAACATTTTTCATTTGCACTTCATTACAAAGCTTATTTAATTTGACAACATCATTTTTTAATTGTGCGAAGCTACTCATAATTTCATCTTGAACAGTTTTAACAGTATTGAATATGTATTCATTAGAGTTTTTAAAATTAGAGAGCTCGGACTTCATGGACTTTATTTCTGAGACCAGATTATCCAGACGTTGTAACAACAAACCTTCTACAGACAGACCCCCACTACATTCACCTGTCACGTCACCAATACTCTTCTCCCCACCAGTCATACTTATCTTATCACAAAATTAATAAAATTAATACTTCGTTTTTTCTTCTATTTTCTGTTGTAACTCACGTGTTTTTGAAAATTGCGAAAAATCACTCACATATACAGAAAGAGCACAAACAACTCTACATGAAGGTGATGAATTAAAGAACGAAAATCTTCAACTGACCACTCAAAAAACTAAAAAACTAAGAGAATCACTGGCACATGTGCACGGTTCAAAGGCTGGATACCAACTACAAATTATATATATATAAATATACATGTTTATTATATTTGTCCGCTTCTTAGTCCCTTCACTCCAACAATTCCTAACGGTACCCCCCCACCACCACTCACCGTTGTTCCTTCTCAACCTTTCACTGGCAGTACACTCATAACCACAGTCATAATTGAACATGTTGTGATAAGACATACAAAATTTTCCCATTCTAAGGTATGTAACTTTTCTAAAATTTTTCTATGCTACGTATCGTATTTACCTTTGTATTTTGTTTTAGTTAGTTTACCATTACTACTTCTTATTTTTATTGTTCTATTGCCTTCTTTTTGTTTTATTCTGTTAATGCTAGCTATATTTTTTCTTTATAGATAGCCCCTGAGGAAGGTAAACAAAGTTTGCCGAAACGTCGGGTTATTAATAAAAAACACTCAAAAATTTTTTGGTGTTTTCCTTTGATACCCCCTGGCCGATCAGCCATCTAACAGATACATCTGATCATTTCTAATGGCCAACAACTGCTACAGTTTCTCTAAGAATGATATACGGTGATATAAATTGATCTCTGTATTGTTTATTATGAGGACATGACAACGGAAATGAACAACATTGTCTCTTTCGCCGGAATTGCAATATTTACAGACTTCGTTAGTTAAATTGTACTTAGAGTTCTTTAAGTAAAGGCGGGTATCTCTTTTAAGTGCTAAGCGAATTTGACAGATAATCCTAATTTTGTTAATATGAACTGAGTTAAACGGTAAAAGTGTGATTCCGCAAGTGAATTGTCCTGAGATTGGCCACAAGTGATCCGCCCCAATCATTGAAAGATATGACCGCATTTCACAAGCCCAGTTAAATGTTACTGTAACACTGTCTGCCAAAGATACTAATCTCATGTAACATGATTTGGGGATACTTTCATCAGACATTTTTAGCAAGCATATCCACCATTTAAGCATTTTTTTGAAAACTTTGACTTGGGTATGGCACCGGCCTGTTTCCAATCTTACATAAGCATCTGGCGTATTTAAAGAAAGATGGAGCAATCTCTTTATAAAGCCCAGCTGCCCACGTTCCAGAATATGCGTATACTGACAAGCCCAAATTTCAGCCATATACAGTAATGTACTTTGAGCCAACGAATCAAATAGATAGCAGTTAGCTTTCCAGGAATCAGACTTACAAGCTCTTAATAAATTCATGACGACCGAATTGGCTGCACTACCTCTTGACAGAAAATAGTTTCCAGCTCTATAAAATTTTCCAGATTTATAAAAAGGCACACCAAGATAATTAAAATTACCAACAACACTAATTTCCGATTTATCTAATTTAAAAGGTTTCAGTTTAGACATTAGCCCACCTTTTTGAAAAGGAAGTATTTTCGTTTTATTGGCATTAACTGTTAAGCCATTTTCTAAACAATATTTATGTAATATGTTTAAATTAATTTGAGTTTGGTGCCATGTTGAAGCCAAAATAGCAATGTCGTCTGCATATAACAACATGATAAGATCTTATTCCTTATTTATAATAATACCTGTGCACCATGTTCTTTCAAGAAACTTACAATATTTGAAATAAAAAGTGAGAATAGGAGCGGACTCAAAACTTCTCCTTCAAGTACACCTTCGGTAATAGGAATTTCACAAGAAGTTTCATTATTCTGATTAATGACAAAGGAAGAAATTTTATATAAATTCATTATAATTCTTATAATTTTAAAACTAATTCTAAGGTTATGCAATTTTTGCCACAGTAGAATCGAACGCTGTAATGGCATCCAGCAGAGAGAAGAGAGATTCTCTCTGGTTAACAGAGACTCTCTCTGACTTAGGCAGGCTAGAGTGGGAGAACCTGTGTATATAAGCCAGTGAGAATCTATGTAGAGGATATCTAACAGATTCAACCACACATCGCATCGTGTCATATCTCTACTCCCACCTTTTATTCTATCAAAATCATTATAAAGTCCAGTGCAGTTAAACTTATAGCTACATTATAACAGTGTCTTCATATCTCGTTCATTCAATCAAACCCAATTTTTCTCCTCAACAACTCCATTATAAACGCTCTTTTGAAGTCCACAAAAATTGTGAACATCTTACGTCGCTTTAATCTAAGATGGATGTTAATAATTGAAATTAGAGAAAAAACGCAATCTCTGCACCTCTACCAGTTCTAAAGCCAAACTGCTCCTCAGGTATCAAGCTACGACTTTACGCCCATTTTACCAACCTATGAAATATAATGTTAGTAAACAATTTAACAGTTGAATCAAAAAGTGCGATGCCTCTGTAATTAAGGGGATCAGAGGAGTCTCCATTTTTAAAAACCAAATTTAACTTAATTTTCCCCCACACTATCGGCACATGTTCGTTAGTCCAGATCTTATTAAACAGATTTAACAAGTAATGCGTTCATTCCGGCCGGCTTTAGTGACTTCAAGCATTCATTAGAAATTAAGTCTAATCCTGTAGCGTTTTCATTTTTACACTTAGAGATAGCAATTCACTGAATGTAATATCGAAGTCTAGTTCCGGGTTATAAGGGCTAAAATATGTTACATTACTAGAGGTTGGTCTCGGGTAAACGGACATAAAAAATTCCTCCCATTCATTTAAATTTATAGGACTGACAAAGAATGGTTGCTTCTTAAAATTATTGACAGCAGTCCAGAGTTCAACGGGGTTATTTACATTCCTGATTCAATGTTTAATGTTTTCAAAATAGCTTGCTTTACAAGATTTCCTATATTCTTTCTTATAATATTGGTACTGGCTAACAGACTCTTATACAAATTAGCCATATGACACATTTTTAGAAAATAAGTGGCAGTTTTTTTTGGCAGTGTAACATTGTGGTGTAAACCAGGTTTATTGTTAAATTTATATAAATTTACAATTTTCTTTTCAGACTTACCATACCTATCCACATACACCATATCATTGCGTTCTGAAGATTTGAATACAGTTTTTCGGCAAGCTAAAAAGCTTTCAATAAAAATGTCACAGCCGATGAATTAAATAGTCCTTATCAAAAACAGATGATTTTTGTCAATGAATATCTTTATTATTATTCATTATAATAATAAATATCATTACAATTCTTTAAACATTCAGAAAATTCATCTAAATGATACGGATCTCTAAGGATGCTATAAGATTCTTGTTTAAAATAAGGAATGTTTTCAGATATATAATTAAATAAATTGAGTTCAAGCTTAAGATGGCATGCCAAATGATCTGATAAGTTAGAAATATTAACTATTTTGATAGTATTAACCATAATGAGATAGTTTCAAATGAAGCCCACACCATATCAATTACGCTGCAGCCACGATCACTAACAAAAGTGAAATTAGCGGGTCTATCACTAGGTGTTCGACCATTCAAAAGAAATAAACCAAATTGTTGTAAAGTTTCCATTATACCAAAACCAAAATTAGTACTTATTATTTGCTGGCAGGAGACCCTGCACCCTGTATGTTTGGTATCATAAAACATTTCATCATCGAGATCATTTAGCTCTCTCAACCTTGAATTAAAATCCCCTGCAAATAATAAATTACTATTTCCAAACAGCGATCTATTTGCATATAAATCCTCTTTTGTAAAGGCCCCAGTCTTATGGTGAATGATTTTTGAATTCTCATGCAGCGCCTTCTTCATAAAGATCACAATCCCACCGCTGCACGACCTCTTGATTTCTCTTTTTTAGCAGGAACACAGAAAAATTAGTAGTCTGTCAGGCAATAAGGCAATGTAATGTTTTCTGAGTAAATCCAGGTTTCATAAACTGCAATAAGATCAAACTTGAGTACTTATTGTATTCCTCTCGAGATAAATTCAGGAGTGTTGAGAATCCATTAATATTCCAGAAGCAAAATTCAACATATTGGCTATTAGTTTGAGTTACTTTAGTATTTGCTTGCAAGTAATGTCCTGTAATTATTCGCTGTAATTATGATCTCCTCTACAGTTACTAATAACGCTAGAGTGTGTTTTGTTTATCTTTATATAAACTAAAAGTTGTTTTCGATTTACATCAGCAAGACTTCGACTAAGACTAAGTAGGGGTTTACAGTTGGCAATTATTTTTTGTTTTGTCTCAATAAAAATTTCTCAAGAGTAATGTTTGTCTCAAGTTGATTTGAAGTTTTAATCTCCTTTTCTTTTTTCTAGTAGTTTGCGTACTTTCGGAAGTATCCGTAACCAATTCGCAGTGATCACCATCTTCTTGAGACAAATTATCGTATTTAGAATCCCATTCAAGTCCATATCGTCCCACCTCAGCTACAGAGTGAACAGTTATTACAGGAGAATCATTATTTTTTTTAATAAAAATTCATCCGTTTCTACAACAAACGAACTTACAAACTCCTTTAACTTTTAACTTTCTAGCTTCTCTGAATATAATTTGATTAACTGGAAAAAGATATTCATTGACAAAAATCATCTGTTTTTGATAAGGACTATTTAATTCATCGGCTGTGATATTTTTATTGAAAGCTTTTTAGCTTGCAGAAATTTACATTTATCTGAGTTTCTAACAAGTTTTACAATTATAGGAGGATAAAGATTGAATAGCTAGAGATTTTAAGCGATAGATTCTATCTATTATGGTTCCGATATCACAATTCCAAGGATCTGGCACATTTTAGAGAAAATAGCGTACAGATTTTCATGAGCATCAGCAGGAACATTGCATATCTTCAAACAATTACTGAATTTGTCTAGTATATTCAAATTAATATCAGTTCTTAATGAATCAATCATTCTCTTTAATTTTTTATTTTCTGTTTTTACCATATCAATCTCTAATCTCATTTTTTCAAGATTTTCTTTTAGATACTGGGAAGCTTTCTGCATATCTTTCTTACACTCATTTATTCCCTTTTTAGTTTCACTACGATATAATTTGATTTCCTCTTTTAACTCACTTGAAATTTGCTGCAATTTAGTCAATAATAAGTTTGTTACATTTTCGATAGTGTTCAGAGATTGCCTCCCACCGCTTCCGTCTTTATTAACATCTATACCAGTGGTCTCCCTCACCACCTCACTATCAGCTAGATTCTTGTTCAAATCTTAGAAGTTTAGTAATCGATTTAATAAAATAATTGATTATTTCTCCGTAAATTACGTAGTCTCACAGTAGTTTTTTTATTTTTTTTTAAATGCAAAATAAAAGTGAAAATAAACGGCCACACCACAAATGCTATAAAAATAAAGACAAAGATAACAAAAACATGCCCACAGTGTACGGACCCCACTCACTGTTGTATTGTGTAGTATTGTGTAAGCTATAAGTGACCTTGGAGGTTTATAAGTTAAAAGTTTATATTATCATTGATTATTGACATTCAAGTGGCCCTTTAAATGGGTAAAATGTAAAAGTTGTTGTGGTGGTTGGTTCCGCAGAGCTGGAAAATGTCTCTGATAAAATGTAAAATATGACGTATTGTGACGTGTCGGCACACGTAATGTGCGTGACGATCCTTATCCGTAATAAACCGTATGCGAACATACCTTAATATGTATTCCAATTCTGGCTTCTAATTAAAAATATTTCTTCTTATTGTTCAAAATTGGCTTGACAGATTTTTGTAAAATTTTTCCCATCTCTCACAGATACTTCAAATTACGCATCAGCAAATTTTCGACACCAAGAGATACTTAGTACCGTATAAACTTGATAATTTTCAGAGAGACGATTTCACATAGTGTTCACTCTACCAAGGTTATATCCCCAATCTCAATACCCAATAAATATATAAAATATATGTAGATCTTGGGATCTAATTTTCTTCTTTTAATTTCCGGGGTATGCACAAATGCAGTACAGCCAAATACTCTTAAATATTTTAAATTAATTTTTTGTCCAGATCACAGTTCTTCTGTAACCTTGCTAAATTTTGGAGTGGATCTATTTTTTAAGTATACCGCAGTATTTACTGCCTCAGCCCAAAAAGTATCCCAAGCCAGAATCTTGTAACATTGTTCGTGTTTTCTCCAAAATTGTCATATTCGCTCTTCCTGCCACACTGTTCTGTTCGGGTTTAAAGGGTGCTCTTAATTGGTGAGCGATTCCACGCTGTTCTACATAACCTTTCAGTTTCATATATTCTAAGCCATTATCTGTTCTTAAAGATTTTATTTTTTGGCCTCTGTAGTTCTCAGTATAAGCTTCATTTTTTTAAAGTAATAGTCAACTTCATCCATTCCCTTACAAAAATAAACAAAGCTTTTCTTTGTATAATCATCAATAAAAGTCAGGAGCCATAAGAACTGTCAAGGGGGCCACATTCATCAGAATGTATTAATTCGAATTTGTGTTTTGATCTGGAGGCTTTATTCTTTGGAAAAGGTTTCGTTTTGTTTTCCTTTAATATATGCAGTACATCTTTCATACAATTAAGTAGTATATTTAACATCACTTACCGTACCTTTCTCAAGTAAATCTGTGGCAAGGTATTTAAAATAGCCTATGCTATAGTTCTTGACTATAATCTTCAACAAAATATCCTGCCAACATTTTTGAAGGTTCCGTATCTAATTTGAAAAATCCTCCTTCATTACTACCTTTTGTTGTTACTTCCCTTTTATAGAGCTATTATCATCACAACGTTTCTTTTTAAACACACAAATCAAACCTTTTTCGGCTTATTTACCTACTGACAATAAATTCATGATGAAAATTTCTCAAGAATTATGTGATATAGAGCACCTTTGGATGATGGATTCCTTGCAGTTCTATTACTTTCAGGTTTATCTTTACTATACATTCCTTTAATAAAGGCACGGGTACAGAGTACAGTGAAATAATCAGTGATTTGGTTGAGGGTAAGTTATTACCAGACGAATTCAGAAATCCCAATGCAGTGGAAGGCGACAAGCATTCTGCAGAGAATTGCGCTGCTCTGTTTATTGACACTAAAAGAAAGATCAGGTGTTTTAAATGTAATAAAATTGGTCACATGATGAAAGAGTGTAAATCAAAAGTGAATAAGCCTAAAATCCACTTCACAAAATGAAAAAGCTAATGTAAATAAATCTCAAAATAATATCAATTTGAATATATTTGCAGTTTTAATCATGCTTAATTTGGTACGTGGACAACTGAGGATATGGTTTTACAGGTATCTGAAACATTAGACAATTTTATATTAATAGTCCAATTCCCTCTGAAGATAAGTTTTCTTAGTTGTTGTGGTTGGGTCCACAGAGCGGAAACCAGCAGAGATATTTTCCGTGATATCCTGCTTCATTTTGTGGTCATCGACGGTTTCGGGCGTTCCCTCATCATCAGGTTGTTTTGATAAAACTCTGCAATGATACTGATTTGCACAGAGCAAAATCAGTTCATACCCTCAGTGAACGGCCGACTGTCGATGACGACAAGATATATCACGGAAAATATCTCTGATAATTTTTCATTATTGGCGTCGGTAACAAAATTGTTATCTGGGTTAAAAGTTTTAAACAAACTTTTATCATAGCACATATGAGGCTAGCAGCTGAACCAATGTACCAACAATCTTGTTTAAAGTAACACTAACAGATAATGCAGTTAAAACTGCAAATATATTCAAATTGATATTATTTTGAGATTTATTTACATTAGCTTTTTCATTTTGTGAACTGGATTTTAGGCTTACTCACTTTTGATTTATACTCTTTCATCATGTGACCAATTTTATTACATTTAAAACACCTGATCTTTCTTTTAGTTTCAATAAACAGAGCAGCGATCTTGCTTGTCGCCTTCCACTGCATTGGGATTTCTGAATCCCTCTTGTAATAACTTACCCTCAATCAAATCACTGATTAATTTCACTGGACTCTGTACCCGTGCCTTTATTAAAGGATTGTATTGTAAAGATAAACCTGAAAGTAATAGAACTGCAAGGAATCCATCCTCCAAAGGTGCTCTATATCACACAATTCTTGAGAAATTTTCATCATACCCTCAATAAAGCTTTCGATTGAACTGTACTGTTCTAATTTCATATTGAATATGTTGGGATGTTTAGAGAAAAGAAGGATAAAAGAGACATAAATAATTTTGAGTCTTTATTAGACTCACGGCCCAAAAATACATACAATTATAAAAAGGGAACGGTAATAAACATCCTTATTATCACCTCCAGAGCCCAAGAGAGAAGCGGCAAAACTCTCTCCCTTAGTTTGAATTTAAAAATGAAGTTCATTCTACAACAGAATATTTTTAATAAACTAATGCGCCTCATTGAAACTGCACATTCGGGTACTGACTGTAAATTCTTCAATTGCAGTTTTTGCATTTTTTAGATGCCTAGATATAGATGGATTTAAGGTAAGACATACTTTGGCTAAATCTTTTAGGGTCCTTATTAGTTGTACCTCCATCCGCGTTTAGTATGATACGGTCAATTAGATATTCGTGGATTAATAACATTCTTATACCAATTTTCCATGACGCATAGTTGGATGACCCTTCCAATTTTTCAATTAAAGAAACACGATTTCCTGTCACTTTCAATTGCACTTTATTCTGACCCCACAACCTATTGGAATATTGCAGGCAAAAAAAAAAAACAGTTCTAGATACACATCATCCATATATGAAGAGTAAAACAAAACTGAAAAAGTACTCTCAACATATACTCTTCTCCTACGATAAAAAGCTCCTGCAGAAGGGCACCAATGGTACACCGAAACGTAAATAAATAAAGAATTCATTTTTCTTTAAAAAACTCCTCTGGCCATTGCCATAAAAACATCTCGTTATAATTTTAAGGCTTGACGATTTGAACCATTTTAAAACTGAAAATGATTTACTAGTTCGCATAAAGGCCAGCAGGCGGCATCACAAAAGTGACAGTTCACAATATACAAATACAAAATTGAAGGCATTAATATTCCAACACATTATTTATATTGTTATAATGTCAATACATATTTCTGTTAATTTTGCTTTTCATTTGAAAGCATTCATTATCATTCGGTGCTTTTTCTTTAACTCTCTTCACTAGAGAATATTTTATTCAAGTTGAAACCCTAGGTCGTCAAGTAATACAGTTTAGAAGGAAAAAACTTCATAGCAGAAGGGAATTGCTTATGTCTAAGCCGATTTGTAATGTAAAAAATATTGAGCCGATTTTATACCTGAATTAAATGAACAGTAGAGAGCTCACCCGGTCTTAATAGGTACATTTTATAAAGAATTCTGCAGGAATAATCAGATCGAAAGCGGAGAGTTTAAGGAACTCTTGGACGATCTTTGTTTTTAGCGATCGCAGAATTAGAAGGAATGGTACTTTACTGGTCAGTCTAGATTCTTTAGTATTGTTTCTTTTTCTATTTGTTCAGTTGTTTAAAATACATTTTAAGTGGTATCTATTTACTTATGACCTGGGTAAAATGGCCCTCCGTCTTCTAGAACACTTCTAGAAGCCGGAAGTTGGTCTTTGTGTGACGTACACTTAAGGCCAATAAGGCGTATGTACAATAATCAATTCATTGAAGCAGAAAAGTGTGAAATAGTTCTGCAATTCGTTTTCACTTCGGAGAATTTATTAAAACTGGAAATACAATTTTTTTTCCAAGTTATTTTCATTAATTTACTTTGGTTGTTTTAGAGAAATTCCTAAATAGTTCATAAATATTATGGATCTGCCTTATGAAAAAGTCGTATGAGAATTTTATAACGTGTTTTTTGACGTCGCGAGGTGGTTGGCAACATTACAGTGAAAACTCAAGAAGTGGAGTCCAGACACGTTTCCCAGAAATTATAAAAAAAAGTTTTAGTTGTTGCAAGCTGGAATAAACTGACCCTTCTGGGAAACACAGATGTATTTAAAATCGATTCCCATTAATGTTGGCGGGACCAAACATTAGTGTTGCATCTTTCACGAAGCAACATGAACTTGGTGCTAGCTATAGCAGTACTACTCTAAATCAACCTGTTGCAAACCTTGAGGGTTCGCTGGATAGTAATTGCTCATTTGCTGCCCAGGTGAGCTCCTTTCTGGCCGTGATATCCGCAGCGCCAGTCGTGTTTGGATTTTTGCATTGGGCATGACTTTAAAGTCAAATCTGCAGCGACCTGTCAGATCTTTTGCTTCCTTAGGTGTTCACAGGATGAAGCCTTTTGTTAATGAAAATGTAGTTGGTGAGTTAGAGTTGGTCTGTGGGTTCGTTAAACATAAACAGCTACACACAACCAACGACCTGACACATGGTAAACCGCAGGAACGACAAGATCTCTGAAGAAGTGGCTAGTCCAGCTCCTCCTACAGGGCAAGGCCAGCCGCCTACGTATTTCCACGTCAGATCAGAGCCAGCTATGCCGTAAAGTATTTGAGGAATTTATTGGTGTTCGTTCCTTATTTGCAGAAACCAAATTCTATGACGGCATACACGAATGATGAATGTCAAGCTGCAAGCATTGAATTTAAGGCTGTTTACCATATAAACACGTCCTTTTTGGGCCAAATTGAATTCCTTGAAACTTAGCTACTCACTAACAGTTTAGAAAGAAAAAATTGAAAATTGAATTTCTTGTTATAAGATGGTGATAAAAAGAACCTTATTTCAGCCAAGCTCTAATTGAACAATGTAATAAGAGTTCAAACAAGTCCCGCATTAATGCGAATTATTTCCTTTTGAATTGCAGCAATGAGTATTTTACGAAGATTAATTGTCAGTCAATTGTGTATCTCGTTTGGAAAAAAACGGTTTTATTAATTCTCTCCGGGTTATCTCTACAAACTTGAAATTGTACATTTTCTAGGCCTATCTAGAAGAAACTATATTGAAACGGTTCGCTTAGGAATCAATGTTAAACTAATAAACCGAGACTGAGGGACATATGCTAACAGTTTCCTGAGGAGAGTTTGAGATTCAGGTGGTACCTACTGAAACTGGGCCTAGAATCGAGAGCATGTGCAGATTCTGTGGGAGAAATCATTCCAGAAAGAAATAGACTCAGGCGATAAAAACAAAGTTGCTTAATTTAACTTTGTTGTGGTGGTTGGTTTCGCAGAGCTGGAAAGCATCAGAGACATTTTCCGTGGTAGCCTGCTTCATTTTGTGGTCATCGACCGGTTTCGGGCGTTCGCCCATCTTCAGGATGCGTTTTTCAGACAGTGTGACAACACAGGCTTGCACAGAGCAACTTAGTTTCACACTAACTGAGACGTATTTTTAAAATACTAAACTCTTAAACTAGGTCCAGGGTTAGGTTTTAAACGACTAAACTCTGATTTGGTCAGGAATGTGGCCTGATGGTAGGAAAACACCCTAAACAAAACCTGAATTTCATAAACAACATACATATACCAACTCAAAAAGGCCCAACAAAAACTTCCACAACAATATAACTGCTATAAGACGCACACTAGTAATACCACCCCGCGAAGCCTTCAAATATACTTGCTACCAACCTATACACCTCCATACCAATCACGGACACACTGGACTAAATGAAACAGAAGAATCCATGCAATTCGTCCACCAACTCACGAACTTAGTACAAACCACAACGACACAAAACTACGTTAGATTTAACAACAAGTTCTACCTCGCTACCGACGGACTGGGAATGGGGCACGCCACATCGGCCATACTATCAGAAATATTTATACAAAACATGGAGGAAACTTACGTACCCAAACTGAAAGAGGAGTTCGGCGTAACGTTTTATGCACGATACGTGGACGATTTATTCCTCATATTGCAAAACGACATAGACGTAGACAAAATAGTACAGTACCTTAACAACATAAACAAGAAAATAAAATTCACATACGAAAAAGAAACGAACAATACCCTCAACTTCTTAGACATGAAATTCACAAGAACCGACCATAAACTAGAATACGGAATATACAGAAAAGCGACTACATCAGATGCTATCATACCGCACAATTCCAACCACCCTACCCAACACAAACTAGCTGCACTTAGACCCTGACGAACAGACTTAAATACACACCCCTCACACCCGCGAACCACGCACAAGAATTGCAGACAATCTACAAAATAGCTGAGAACAATGGGTACAATGCGAACATCGTTAATAAACTCCTCAAAAACGAACCACACCACCGAAATAGGACTGACAAAGAAACAGCAGACAAATTCGCCACATTCACATATATTGGAAGCCACACGTACAAACTCACAAATTTTTTCAAAAAACTGGGCATTAAGACATCCTTCCGAACAAACAACAAATTAGGCAACAAACTCCGCACTCGTACCGAGTTCACTGACGTGTATGACAGCAGTGGGGTTTACGAGTCGAAATGCTCGGACTGTAACAACATTTACATGGGGCAGACAGGCAGAAAAATCAGCGAACGATTTACCGAACATATCAGATCATACAAGTACAACAAAGTTGACTGAAACCCAAACCCGATGACATCACTACCACGATGAAACTAATACATCCTGGCCATAAGGACGACGACTTGACATAGTAGAACAACTCGAAATATATAAACAAGACAAAAAACTTAATAAACGAACAGACAAACATTGCCAGTGAACCATTATTCAAAACACTCTTCCCACAATAGCAAGAGAAACGCAATCACCAGTGCAAACATTATGCATGCACAAAATAGTTCTTAAACAGATTTTAGTTTTAGGTAGTTTTAAATCTGTTAGTTATATATATATAAAAAGTATGCATGCCTACTTGGATGATGTATGATGTATGTGAATGTTGTGTAAAAAGGTAATATTTTGAGTGGAATGCATAATAAAAAACTTAATTATAAAAACAGTAATTACTATACATGTGTGCGTGGATGGCGTATGTGAATGTTGTGTGAAAGGTGAAATATTGAATGGAGTGCATAATTATAAAAAACTTAATTATAAATATCGCTTAATTTTAAATTATGTCAGTTTAAATCGTAATTTAATTTAATTTTAAATTTATTTTTATATATTTTATATTTTATTTTGATTAGTTAACTGTAAAGTAAATCTCCCTCCAACAACAGAGTTTATAAATTAGACCTCCACGTGTTGTTTCGATTTTAAGGAAAATTTGCCCTTTAACAACCCAAACACGTGTTTTTTCCCTCCCAGTTAGCATCCCCAACCCATTGACCTAGTTTAAGAGTTTAGTTTTTAATACAATTAAAAACACCAGTCAGTGTGAAAACTGAATTTGCTCTGTGCAAGTCTGTGTTGTCACACTGTCTGAAAAACGCATCCTGAAGATGAACGAACGCTCGAAACCGGTCGATGACCACAAAATGAAACAGCCTACTATGGAAAATGTCTGTGATATATGGTTACATTAATTTTTCTGTGCAGTAATTGCAAATAGATAATTTAATCAAACAATCACACAATCTCCATCTTACACAGCTTTCATACCTACTATGAATTGAATATATAGCACCGGATATCAGTTGCTTGTATTTTTGATATAATGTTTGTATTATAACTGTGGCCCAAGACAGTTCTTCTTCTTCTTCTTCGTCCAATGTGAGCCCCGATAACCTAAAAAGGTGGGACACTTCTGCTTTAGAGGAACGATTAACTTTTTGTCTCTCCTGCAGAAACCTCCCGAAAAATCAATTTTCTTGGTGAACCGTTTCAAATATAAGTGTTAGGCATTTATCTGTTTAGGCAGTATAGAAAATTTAAAGAAAATCCTTGTAGTCATTCCGTGAAAATCGTGAAAAACTGAAAAAAAAGAAGAAGAAAATTCAGTGTAGTCGCCACTTTCGGATAATGAATTCTATTCAAAACTTTTCGCGTCGGATATCGTGATGGTACCTAAAAAGGAATATCAAATTTGAGCGTCCTACAACTTTTTCGTTTTTAAAATATTTTGTTCACACACACAGACCTTTCGCTGGAAATATATTTCCCATACTCAGTGGATCCCAAAACATATATTTCTTATAATATGTGCAAAAAGAAGTAAAAAAGAAAAAAAATTAAGATTAATATTATTGTCATGAAAACATTAAAAATATGTTCAACATTTTTGATAATAAAATTTAGGTTTAATGTCTGTCTGGACAAGACTGTTTATTGACCCATGTCTGTCTACGGCAACAAAACTATTGTCAACCTGTTCGATGAATTCTAATGGAGATTGTTGCTATGAATAACACAATGACATCAACATTACCATGAAAATATACATATTTTAGTTCAAAGTTTAGAAACTGTTTTTAGTTTCTTCCTTTCACAGAGAAATATTCATTTCCAATCTCAGGAAATTGAAATTATGAATTTTAAATAAGAGATATTAATATAATAGCATTTCTTGGAAAAGTATTGCAGAAACGATTAGCAATCTTCATTTGAAATTTATTATTGAAATAAACATTTATATTGAAAATAATATTCAATCAAAATGGAGTGCTTTCATTTTTTTTGTAATAATAAATTTAATGGACTGTATTTATTTTCCATCACAGGATAAATATCCAATTTAATTTAATCAATAAAGTGAAATATTAATTAATTACAGACAAAATTTGAGAACCTCGATTTTATGAAATATTATTATTATCTCAGAGACATTTTCCGTGGTAGCCTGCTTCATTTTGAAGCAGAGGGTATAAACTGAATTTGCTCAGTGCAAGTATGTGTTATCACACTGTCTGACAAACGCATCCTGAAGATGGGCGAACGAAACGCTTGAAATCGGTCGATGACCACAAAATGAAGCAGGCTCCACGGAAAATATCTCTGATGCTTTCCAGCTCTGCGGAACCAACCACCACAACAATTATTATTATTATCTCCTCTAAAATCAGTTAAAATGAAAAAAAAAGAAGTCAAGTTTTAAAATATAGTCACTAAATACTTAATAGGAGAAGTTGTTTTGAACTGACTGAACTCATAAAACTATAATTTGCAAGTATTTTTTTAGTATATATAAAAATATATAAGGTAAAGTTAGGGGTTCCTGGGCAATGAGAGGGCGGATGCCCTAGCGAGGGAGGGCTCGCAGGATACCTTTATAGGCCCCGAACCCTTCTGCGGCTTGTCCAGGAGCCTCATCCAAACTTCTATCAAGGGGTGGATAGAAGATCAGCGTCTGCGTTGGTGGGAGGGAACACCAGGACAGAGGCAGGCAAAGCTCTTCATTAAAAGACATTTGCCTAAATTTACCAAAGACCTACTGAGCCAGACCCGAAGGGATATAAGGTTAATTGTGGGTCTACTAACAGGGCATTGTAGGCTGAATAGACACATGCACCACCTACAACTTGCGGATAGTGCAGTATGCCGATTCTGCAAGGTAGAGGAGGAGACCCCGCCTGGGTAAAGGATGTGCGCCGGCCTGGCGAGGATTAGGTTTCTTCAATTGGGGACGGGCAATCCCGAAGCTGAAAGCTTCATGACGGAGCCGCTCTCTGGTTTGCTAGGATTGATTAGGAGGGCAAAGCTGGGGGCTGTTCTGTAACTTAAGGGGATCCACTATAGACCTCAATTTGTAGGTCGCAGTGGAATGAGGCTCACCACCCCCGCTTCTATTCTAGGAGAGATGACGGGGGAAGAGAAGAAGACGCAGGCTTTACTTCTCTTGTTTACCACCACGCAAGCTACGAGTCCAACTTCAACTACAACAGCGTGGAAATCTTTCATTTCAATTGGAAATTAATATAGTTATATAAACTTTAATTATGCTTTATGAAAATTCAGGTATTCACCAGATATAGCTGACGAGTATAAATGTTCGTAGAACACAGAAGAAAAGACAGAAATAGCTGTAAATGCACTTCTTTCGCGATTACCTGAAAGCTGCAGAAATGCTTCTTTTGTTTCTTGTTCAGTAAATAAAACAGGACATGAGCAAGCCAGAAAAATTGTGGATTTTCTTTTTTAATATTCACTCATGTCAATAGATATCAAGATTTCCTCCTAAATTTAAGCTATAATAATAAAAACCCAGCCTTAAAAACAGCATAAAACTGACATAATAAAACTGCATAGAGATTTTCTATTAATCAGCCAATGTTACAATTTGTTTCATAACCTTCTACTAAAGTTCCTCAAGATCATTTTACATGGTGAATATTTTGGCGTCTAGAATGTATTTCTTCTTGATTATATTAGGATTAAGTTAGGAGAGACGACGTACATTTCAAAATTATGTCCGGTATTAAAATATAGGAGATATAATAAAGATATAATGCTTATAAAACACACGTCAACAACTATTGTCTCAAAAGAAAAAAAAGAAAGTTATTTTTGGAAATAAAGACATTATTCTCATTTATTCCAGAAACAAAATACAACGTACACTACTTTGGCCGTCTCTCCTACTATGGTAGGCTAGATGACGCACTCTGAGTGGGAGAGATCCGTTTCTCTCCTCTGTGAAGGAAACTTGGTAAACACTATGGCTACGAGTCCAACTTTAACTACAGCGTGGAAATCTTTCATTTCAATTTGAAATTAGTATAGTATATATAAACTTTAATTATGCTTTATGAAAATTCAGGTATTCACCAGATATAGCTGATGCGTATAAATGTTCGTAGGACACAGAAGAACAGACTGAAATAACTGAAGAAAATTTGCAATACGTTCGCTTCTGATCTCTCTACCCTTTGCTTAACTTGC
Organism: Triatoma infestans; assembly: GCA_011037195.1. Lineage (NCBI taxonomy): Eukaryota > Metazoa > Arthropoda > Insecta > Hemiptera > Reduviidae > Triatoma > Triatoma infestans. The sequence continues at coordinate 163,898 of JAAEAF010000555.1, forward strand.
ATCACGCCACGTGGTGGTAAACAAGAGAAGTAAAGCCTGCGTCTTCTTCTCTACCCCCGTCATCACTCCTAACTTGACCTTATATATTTTTATATATTCTAAAAAAATACTTGCAAATTATAGTTTTATGAGTTCAGTCAGTTCAAAACATGAGGTTTTATGCAGAAAGTTTACCAAGTTTCAACAAAAAGTTCCTTAGCAAGCATTAGTATAGCTTGATTACAGCTTATAAATTAGAAACTTTTTTCCTCAAAGATTCTTTTTCACAAGTAAAACTAATAATTTCAGTCCAGTTTTTAGTATTTGAACTAAGGCTGTTCTTGAAAGGAAATTAATGGAAAACTATAAATGGAAGAGGAATGTAAATGCAAATTAAAAAAAAAAAATGCTTGACTTTGTAAGAAGATTCGGTCAGTATGTAGGAAGGAAAAAGAAATTATTTCTTGGTAAAGCGCAAAAATTTGCAAATCCACAAGTCCTAGATTACTTAGAGTAAAAGAGATAGATTAAATATTGTTTTGAGCTTTTTTATTGTTTATTTTTTTAAAAATATTTATTATAAACAAAAGTTTAAAAAAAATAAATAAATAGGACTATTAAATGCAATGCTAATTCTGGGTTTAAAGAAAATCGGATAAACAGAGATGGATTTTTTTTTTTATTTCATTTTTCCGAGAAAATGGAATTTATGGAATTCTGGGAAGCCACGGTCTTAATGATGCCTTTCTTCAGGAGTTCCATAAAATTTATTTGATAAATATTAGATATAACAAAAAAATAATTGGGAAAAAGGTAATTAGAGAATTTACACACATTAAACAAAAAGAAAATTCAAAAATTGTTCGAACATATTAAACAAAAGATATAATTCAATAATTGATTATAGTAATTAATAAAACTAAGTGAATTAAATGAAATGTTTAATATATTAAGATAAAGATAACTTTATGATAGAACAGAGTAAGCACGTACGTTGAGAATGTATAGAATGAAGTGGGAGAAAAATTTTTAAAATGTAATAAAAGCTGTTAGGGATTAGAAAACTGCTCATAGCGGGGTATGGCAATTTTCAAATTTTTAAGTACAAATATGTCAATTTATAAATTGGTAGGAAAATAAAGAATGTAGGAAACGCAAACAATCGTTTTTCATTAAAAGTCTCTTCTAAGCATTTGCTGTGTCATCATTTCCTCCCCCCCCCCAAAGCGACCTGATCAAGGGATGAGCTCCTTCCCAAGGCTCCCCAAGAAAATAAATATTATTTAATGCAGTTTTCATCTGCTTACATAATAATATTAGGATATATGCAATGAGAGACTTGTCAATTAAAACTGTAATAATTCCAATACGATAATATAATGTAATGTGGGATATTTTAAACTTAATTTTTATAAAAAAGATTATTTGCTAAATACAGCTTTTTTCTTTTTTTTTTAGAATTAAATGTTTCGTGTGCAAAATATTTATGAATCGAGTAAATATTAAAAAAGAAATAAGACTGCTATTTATTAGGAGAGGGGCGGCTATTCAGTTGTTCAAATGTTTTTATAATTGAGTCTTTTTGAAAATGTCTTTAACAAACATTGAATAGAATGAATCTAAAATGAACTTGTCAATAACATGGTGTTCATTTTATTTAAATAATATCCAACCAATAGTTAATCGTTAAAATGTTATTTTCAAATAATAATTTCAATTCAATTCAAAATATTTATTACTCGAATTATTTCTTTATAGGAATATTACATCTACATGGTTTTACTAGATTGTTTATTTTATTAAAAAAATCATTTCAAACAGAATTATTCTATTAAGGTAAACTATTTATTAAGAAGCGTAATTTCGTAGATAGTTCATACCTGGTAATACCTAGTAAGTATCTGGCAAAAGACTCGTGATGGCAATACTGGTATTCCTTGGCACCAGCAATAATCCTGAAGCCATCTATGAAAACCATAAACTCGTGGAATTATTAGCTTGATAATCAGGACCTAAGACCGTTATGAGCAATTTGAAATTCAAATTCAAATGGATACATCAGCTTTACCAGATCTGAAATTGCATTAAAATAAGATTTGATATCCCACTTTAGTGTGCACGAAGTTTAGTGCATGACGTCACAAAGTTTAAGATCGAAATCAATTAGCCGGAAGTGTCATTTACTGAACTGATTTTTTTATTATTTTTTACTGGTTCACTTATCTCAAAGATTTTCAAATAAATTTATTTCAGCAGTTTTCAGAGACAGACGTTTTAATAAATTGCGAGATAAACACCAAATATATTTACGGTTTGGTAAACATTCCAGGTTTGATGAAAACTTAAAATTCTGGAAAACATAATCTTTATTTTTTAATACTTTACACTTTCATAAATCTACTCTACTATCAAAATCAATAACTAGATAGAATATTAATGGGTAAACTTCATTTTTAGATGTTTTAAATGTGAAGAAAGAATAGCTAAAAAGCCATATAACCTCTGAATGATTAGGAATGTTCAATAGTGGACTCTCTTTGTTGGCGATGTTTGTGGAGAGAATATAGTAAGTTGTATACAGCAACTATTTCTGCAGAGACATGAGTAACTATGATCGTTAGCCATGTCAGTATCAGTGGTTGTACGTATTGTTAGGTTCGGATTCACAACGCCAAAGGAAGTCAAGAACCTTGAAGAAGTGGCTTGTAGACCATTCCCCCTATCTGGGAGGTAGTACAACCTATATTCAGTAAAGTTTCAAGTATGGTATAATTAATTCAACAGTTATAAAGTTTGTAATTCCTATGTCATTAGTAAAAGTTTATTGAGAGAAGTGTTTGGCTAACATGACCACTTAGTGCAGTGACATGGAAATGTTAGACTTACACTAATTGAGAAAATGTACAGGTACCGACCACTTCAGTATATTATCAAGGATTTCTGTCATACAGGAGAAAAAAAGAGAAATATTATCAGCTAGTTTTAATTGCCACTTAAAATCTTTATATAACCAGGAAAATTCTATTTAAATCCAATTAAATAAACTTAAGATATTTTTTTTTCGTAATTTGATGATTAAGAGATAGTGTACAGAATTATTTATCTGTCAGTCTGTTTGTAATCATAATTAATGTTAAAATATGTAAAAACAATTTGACATGCAGAATTTATGAGGGCATTTTAATAGATTTTCTCTTCTATTCGATCAATTGCTGCAATTAATTTAGTGAAACTCCCATTATGGTGAAACGTCTATCGAATCTCCCTTTATATCACTCTTACAAGCAATTTTTCAAAAAAGAAAAATGTCAAATCAAACCAAATGTCCACAGAACTAATCTACTAATATTTTATTAATTATAATTTCCACAATTTTCCTAATCTAAATTAGAAATGATATTAAAAATTTATTAAAATAAAACGCTATTTCTGCACATCCACATTTATTTTAAAAAAATTACAAATTTTTTTCCTTATATGGTAAATCACAACCAAACCGTTGTACTAATCATTTTTCTATTTAATTATTTTTACAATACCTTCATTATTTATTTATATTTTATTAATTGGTTATAGTTATTAATAAATATTTTCTTGATCTGAGTTTTTGTTTTGTTTGTCTCCGTTTATGTTATTTGTTTTTTTAAACGTCATGTCATCAACTTAGTGTATAATCTTTTTTATTTCAAATGAAGCGACAACATTCCAGTATTGTGTATGCATCCAGGATAAGGAGCATTTTTCAAGTTTTTCATATGACCCTGAATTACCTATCAAGTCTTCTTCATATGATGATGATATTCGGTTTTAAAACCAAATGCCAGAATTGGAAAGCAAGATCATGTGAACATGTTATCATATAATTTTTGTGAAATTGAAGGTAAATTGTATCGAATAGAGGAGAAAATGTAGCAGGTCTTCATTTGAAGTGATACCAGATAAAGGCACGACTTTTATTACCGAATAAGAAAACAGATTGGAAAAAATATAAATTCAAAATCAGTAAGTACAAAAAAATTATTAGAAGTTCATAGAACAAGTAGTTCTTCCTCTTGGAAAAACAACTGATTGTGCTTATGATGCTTATATCCCAGAATATTTATCCACACCTAATATCCAGAATTTTTAAAGATATCGCTAAATTTACATTTAAATGAAACAGAAATCTATTTCTTGATACAGCTTCTCTCGAAATTTTATAATGCAATATTGAAATTCCGGCTTAATTGACTGAAGGTGTGCTGAAAAAAGGTAAAGTGAGTGATAGAAGTTACTCTCTAGTTGTGACTCTTACAATACATAATTTACTGAGGAAATCTTACTCCACAAGCCGAGGAAATCGTCGAGTGACGATTAAGTCGTCAAGTTTGGTGGCCAAGAAGGGATAAAGATGAGAAGTGACGAATTAGAGGTTTAGGATTACCACAAAGGAGAGAATCTGCTTTGTTAAAGTCAAGGCATTATCTAGAAAGGCAAAGCTGAAAATATACACCAACTGCATTAGGCCAATAGTGACTTATGCCAGTGAGACATGGGTGATGACGGGGACGGTAGAGAGAATGCTGAATACATGAGAGCGAAAAGTGTTGAGGAGAATAGTTGGTACCGTTCGTGAAGAGGGAATATGGAGATGCAGGACCAATAGAGAACTAAGAATGTGTTTCTCTGAGCCGGACCTAGTGGCCTTTATAAAAAAGGCAGATTACGTTGGTTAGGTCATGTCCAAAGAATGGAAAAAGAGAGGGGTCCTAAGCGAGTTTTAGAGGGACATCCAGGTGGTAGTCGCCTTCGAGGAAGGCCGCGAGTAAGATAACTTGATAATGTGGAGAAGGATTTAAGAACCTTGCAGGTAAGGCGCTGGCACATAAAGGCGGAGAAAAGAGAGGTATAGTCAGAGATTATGGAGGAAGCCCAGGTCCTTCAAGGGCCGTAGTGCTAAAAGAAGAAGAAAGGAGAGAATGGAATTATTTATAATCAGTTGGGATTAAGTCTTTAATAAAAAATCGTATTTTTCTAAGTCACTATGGATGATTCTATCTGGCACGTATGGAGCATTGTTTATTTGGTGAATAATTTTAGACAGTAAGGATTGAAGGCGTTAGGATATTAAAAATGCTTGGCTTATATCAGAATATATCCTTAAATTATTCTAAAAACAAAAGTATCCATCAATAAATTTAGTTAATTTTGAGAAACAATCAAATTATAATTATAAATAAAATTTGCGATAATTTATTAGTGAATATTTAGATCGATTGTAATTTTATGATTTATTTCAATAAGATTTATTGAACTCTTTAGGTGATATTATGGTTGAAAACACTACTTGCAGTAATACCTAGGTATAAGTACTTTCGATGTTGCTATAAGAAGTATAGATATAAAACATTATTTCAGTTCATCGTAATCAAATTAATACCAATTTGAATATAATAGAACGCAGATTTGTTATTATATCGAATAATTGAAAGTATTAAATATTATGACTAGAATATTACGATTATAATAAAACCATGACTAGAAAAGCTCGTTGGCATGATGATGTTATTCCTCTTATCTTTAGAAGTAGGTTGGCAGAGTTGCTAATTATATATGTTCTCGCCCTTTTCTAATGTCTACGAGGAAAAGAGGCAAGGAGTTTGCGGTTTGGTGGAGGATATATCTACTAACTAGCTGTACTTCAGGTGGTACACATGGTAGTTAGATCGACCTTAATGAGCTCTCTTTACCCCATTTCACTACTAAGTAATAACACACTTCTTGATATACTACATGAGTCAAGAACAACATCTACATTTACTAATCTACAACAAAACCAAACTTTACATTAACACTAACGAATATTTCAAAGCTTCTTAGCTATTTATTTTTGAAAAGTGATTAAATCTTCTCAATATAAAATTGTAACAAATAATTCAAGTACTATTTATTACATTTGAACGATTTATTTGTCCATTACTTAAAATAATAATTCAATTTTGTATAGTAACAGAAAAAAATGAGTGAACATTTCACTTAATTAGGCACTGTGATTACCAGTGATATTAAGATAATGAAGAAAAATATAGTAATGAAGAGAATAGTACTACAATCAAACATGTTTTTCTGGGGATCAGCTGACATATTAGTTCCTGCGAGGGATATTTACGGCTCAGTTAGAGTGGATGTGACCTGGAGGATGGAGTATAAAGAATGCTGAGAATATATCCAGGAGCCGAACGTTATCAACATGATCATTCTTGGCATTGGATGACACATTAACAATAAAGACAATTATAAACAAGGGAAGACTTTTTTCCCATTACGGCTTGCTTCATTTTGTGTTCATCTTATCATGTTTCCAGGTATCCACCCGATTTGAAGGAAATTTTATAGGATGAATTATACAAAGAAAAAAAAAGAATCAGTTTTCTTATTCATCGTCATTTATCACTGAACACTTTAATTTTCACTATGTTTTCCCACTCTCACTCATCATTCTGAACATCCAATTAAATTTATCGGAAAATTGTTAAATTTGTCAAAAAAAAAAACACAGCTTTATTTCTTGCACGTTCAAACCATAGACAACAGAGATCCTTAAGCAGAATCGTGTTCTTTAAAATTCGTCCGTATTTTCTGTTTTGGTTTGAAAACAAATATAAGTTTTTGCTAGTGATAGAAAGCAGCTGGCCCCCAACTGGAAGACTAGAGGTTTGATGTTGGGGTCCCTGTCACCTAGACTGGCTCCCTATGCTGCCGTTATTAGCCCCTTTGTCCTTTAAGGGAAAAATAAAGGAAATGGAATTAAAGTGATAAGCGCCTCCATCCAAGCGCAATCGTGGAGAACGATTTCTTTTATTTTGCTTCTTAAGACAGTTTTAATGTGAGTACATTTTACCCTGAAACACTCACGGAAGCTCTTAAGCCCTAGAAATGGATGTCTAGATGGAGAAGAAGCTGCGAATTTTGCAACGAATTCCAAATTTATAAATAAGGGAACGCACGCACAAACTTGAATGCAGTGAAAAAAACCGTTTATTTTTAATCGGTGTTAAGAAGAGACTATCTTTTTATAGTCATGCAAGCAGAGATTGGGTAATGAATAGTGAGAAAGAAAAATGTTGGACTATGTAAGAAGGAAATAGATTTGGAAGGAATGGCAGTATGTAGCTCTCGTGAAAGTGACTAAAGTGAAAGAAAGAATTGTGGGATCCATTACGTGACTTACTATATCGTCACTGGCGAAAAAATAAATGAATTTGAGAAATGGATAAATCCACACAATATTTCACGTTGAATTTTTCTCTTTTGTTTTTACCGTTATAGAAAATAAAATGTACATTTTTTTTTTTTTTTTTGGAAAAAGATAAAAAGTAATAAATAAATAAATAAATAAATAAAAATGCTAGATAAATCGATATAGTTTTGTTTGCATCCAAGGGATAAAAATCTCGGCAAAAAATGTAATAAAATATTTTGTGTGAAGTGTGTGACGGCAGCTTTCTTTTTTGACTTTGGATCTGAATATTAGAGAAGAAAAATATATTCACAGCCTTAAGATGAAAGAAGACCAGAATGTACATAATATATGTACCTAAAATAATAGAAAGCCATTATTTATGTAATATGTGTAACGAGGGACAGACGGATCAACCTTTTGAGTTTATGTGTTCAACTGTAGAATATTAGAAGCTGTATATTGGCATAATGGTATGCTACCATAATAATATAAACCATCTAGAAACAGTAATTACATGGTTATTATCATTCATAATTCTAAGTAAAATTACTTTCAAACAAAGTAATTATTGATAATTTGAAAACATTTCATTATTGAAACGAGCCAAAGATATTTAAAATAATAAAAATAAAGTAAACAGTAGTTGTTGATTTTATCCTTGGTAAAGAATAAAATAAATAAATACATAAGACCAGAAAAGTTGGTAAGTTAAACATTATGAAGTTAAAAATGGAGAAAGATCTCCCCATCTCCCGCCAAACCTTTGAGGTGGTTGAAAATTTGTACGGGAACTGTTTTGTAAAAAGAAAATAGAAAACTTTGTATATATAAACTTGTATTCAACAAGTTATTGTTTTTCTTTTTCCTTTTCAGAAACAAGTTTCTTATTATTATACGTATTTTTCTTTTAGTTTATTTTTCAATTTTATATTTATTTTTTGCTCTACCATTTTAAATAAATCTGTTTTATTTTTGGTTCTTTTAATTTTTTGATTTATTAAATTTTTTAGGTTACACTGGATGGTAATTTCAAAAAGGATATCAGGATCAGGAATTGTATACAAAAAATGTGTACCTAGAGCTAACTGGTAGTTCTTCTAATGATCAATAGCCTCTTTCAATACTTAACGACTTCTATGAGCCTAAATTAGAGAGCATAACCTTTTTCGGTATTCAGATTACTAACCAATATCGGTCAAGACCACGTCAAATAGCAGCTATTATACTTTATTGGAAATTTGATGCGGATTTTCTTGTAGTAAAAAAAGAAAAATGGTCGGTATTAAACATATTTGTGAAATCAGTCCTGGCTTTCATTCAAAAAATCTCTGGCAGTAGGATGGACATAGGTGTTTAGTATCGGTTGAGTACTCGGGATAAATGCGAATAAAAACTCATGGATAAAGCAAGGGGACAAGAGCTTTCTTAGCCTTATTCAATTATTGCATACTTTGTCAATAGTTACTTAATCGACTCCGTTTTGGAATACTGTCTATAGAGAGTGCTATATTTGCAAAATAATAATCACTTAAGAAGAAGGCAACTTAATAATAGTACAATTTAATAATTGATGTTAGAAATATAGCGCAGTTTTAGTTATACTTATAAAGTATAGATTTAATATCATTTATAATAATTATAGAGTATCAAAATTATTTGGTGCACTTCTTCCCCCTCTTCAAAAAAAATTAATGGACAAACGAGGTATTGCAGGTGAACAGGCTTCATTGATCCAATTATCATGGGTTTAATTTGATATGGTTTGGAGGAAGGCAATTTGAGGTAAGATAGCGTATTCTTTTCTTCTTGTTTTTAATAAAAGGCGCGTCAACATCTATGGTCATTGGCGCCCGGAGCCTTCTCAGTGCACTGCCGGACAGTGAGCACTAGAGGCACCTAGGAAGAAAAAATCTAAGGGTAGCACTGCTGGACTCGAACTCGAGTACTCCGTGTGGGAATCCAGTACGCTAACCACTTTAGCTATTCCCTTCCCTGCTTATTCTTTACATCACTAATAAGTAAGATTTTCATTGTTTTGGATCTTCCATAAAAAAAAATTAGGAAAATGATGGAAAAAAATTTTAAATAAACGTTTTACAAATATTAGTTCTGCGAATATAGTGAATATTCTTCAGTAATTATTTAAAAATTCTATAAACATGCAATTGTTATCAGCATTTTGTTAGGTGAACAATGATAAATATGAAGTCATTTATTAATCATTGTTCCCAAACCTTAGTAAGAGGGATGTGTCTAATTTGGTTCTTACTTAGAAGTATACTTTTTTGGATAAAGCTTTAAATTCTTGGCTTACCAGTTAAAAAAACAATCTATCCTTAATAAGAAACGAAACCATCATAAGAAACGAAAAGAAATTTTTTTATTCACAGCTCTTGTAGGTGATTCAGGCGCTTTTGTAACTTGTTGGTTAGAAAAGAGGATTTCTACAGTAACTTGTAAATTTTATGTTTTTTACAAGTTTATGTTCAGAAATTTATTGGCTGAGAGACTGGACTTGTAGTTTGTTGTAGTGAAGAGAGTGAGAGAAATTAGTTTTAGAAAATAAAGTTAATAACATCTACACAATATTATGAGAAGAAATTTTGGTCGCAAAAGTGGCTCGTAGTCTTGGAAGGAGTTTATTATTACGTATATTGAAGAGGAAAAGTAAACAAGTGTTAGCTAGTAGAGTACAGTGGTTCGGTGTGATGTTATTAAACCTCCAGCTCTTAGAGTACAAGTTATTATGGGCAAGCATATATAAGCACAGTGATTTTATGCTAGAGTGTATATGTAAATAAGCATAATATGGCCAAGCGCAACTGAAGGGCCAAGAGAGCGGCTATATGAGTGACAGGGCGGCTGGCTGCCTCCAGTATACCAGGTCCCCATACTTCATCAAACTGAATATACAACATCCGGCCAGCAGACTATCTGACGACTATTAATCAGAGTCAGAGAGAGATAGAGGGGAAGAACTTACTGTTGGATATATCGCACCAGAACACTCTATCTATTTCATTCCTTCACACTGACATTTTACAACAAATATACTTAAGAACAAACAAACAAACACACACAGACATTGTCAACAAAATAAACAAGCACAGAAACAAATCATAGCATGAGAGTTCAATAAAGCAAATGCTTCCTTTATTTACAAATTATATTGACAATTGCAACTGAATTTTATTTATTTATATAGATTAATTGTATTAATTTTTTCACTTGTATAAAACTAAAACCATTTGGAGCAACATTCATAAAAGGCCCTTGTTTTCCCAGAGAGAATTTTTTTTTACATTCGCTATCAGTGTCAAAATAAATATACATCTTTCCGAAGTTTAAATTCTATGGTGGGAAACACTGAGATGTATCCAACCACGGAGAATCGAAACTCTACCGTTCGCAAGAAAGGCGTGTTAAGTGGGAGCCCTTTTAACTTTTCATAAGCCATGGTATATGTATGTCATATATGGTAGCGTGAGCATTATTATGCACACCGATGATAGTGATGTTTGCTTGAGAACTGTTGTCAAGACTAAATTGTAGGCACCGTGTACAAGAATGTACGATAGGCCAGATTATAAACTGATTGTTTGAATCTAGCTAGTCCTTTATTATATACTTGCTGAGGACTTCCTTTACCTCTCGCTCCAGATCTCGTAAGGATTGAAGAGGGCTGGTCTTGATTTCCCCTAGCTTGTGGTAGAGAGATGCGATACGTCTCATATGTCATGGCGGATGATTAAGCAGTTGGGCGGATTCCATATGGTTTTTTTTTATTGCTGGCAAGATATGCTGTCAGCAATCCATTACAAAACTCTAAAACCGTTCTCACCACAAACACTGGTACGCTACAAGCGCTCAGAATTAAATAAGTTTTGGTAGTTGTATCTAAGATGCTGAAGACCAAGAGTAATAAACATTCTTTCCAAAGAACTATAAGAAAATCCCTTTCTCTTTTCAAAACCTACTAACTTGTTTCTTCTTAGTCTTAGAAGTTCAGTGCTTAATTACCATCTGAATGATAAGATTAGAAACATGATCTTGATCCATGATCAGAAACTGATGATTTGTAGGAAAAGGATCGCAGAGAGGACCTGCTAAAGTATGAATATAGTGGCTGTAATTTGGAGCCGGATCGGATTAGCTAGGTCCAATGCCTGCTGACGATAAAACAGTAGGAATACATAGTTTCACTATATTTTGGAGGATCAATTGCTAAAAAAAAAAAAATTAAAAAAATTAAATTTTGTGAAAAAAAGTTAAATACCTTTAAATTTAAATGGATTAAATTCAAAAAAGTCAGAGATAATAATATATATTTTTTCGTTTTCTTATTCTTTAGAACATTCAGATTAACTGAAAAATATCAATTAATTATAAAGAGGAACCCCGGATGTTCAGGCCTAATCGAAATCTAACTGTTCTAACATTTGGAGATCTTAACCGGCAATAAAATAAGAACCCCCCTGACTTACTATCTTAATATCTTGGGTTACATCCTACAAAAACAAAGAGCGATAAAAAAAACTAGAATGATAACAAATATGAATTTTTAAAAATTTGGTAAAATAAGGAACCTAAAATATTGAATATAAAAACTAATATGTGTAAATATGTAAGATTGATGGGTAAATGTTTGGCGAAGATATTAGGATGGATATTTAGGAGATGGAGATATCGGTATCTTAGTGTATGAGTGCGTGTGTCTTGTTGAGGGGATATAAAGTTGGGATCCTCACGTGTATGGTGCCGTACGGGTGCAGTATATGTTTATACAACTTCAAGTCCCTTCATATTAGGTCCAGTCCAGTATGGTCAGGCTAAGAGATTGATTGGTTTTCTGATTCATTTTATATAACACATTTATCCTTTGGATTACCATTTTCCAAACAGATCCTTAATAATTTACATTATACAATCTGTGGAAATTGTATGAAATTTATATATATATATAATACGAAATAATTATGATAATATTCTTATTAATTAAAATATGTAATACTACCTATATTATTATATCATTAATGAAATATCTAGGTTATTATTATATTATTATTCTTAAATCAATTAAAATTTCAACGATGGCCTAAGGTTTATAAAAAGTTTTTTTTTTAATGTTTAATATATAATTTTTTAAAGAATTTTCTCGAAAACGGCTCCGTTTTCTATTTTTTTCATTTGAAATGCTAATTGCACACATATTATTTTTTCATTATCCGCGCTCTCTTCTGGACTACAATACAATTATTAATCTGCTCTAAGTAGGTCATTTATCCCCACCACTTCTATATTTATATAAGAGCGAATAAATATCATTTCAAGTTTACAGAAGATTGTCATTTTTATAATTGCATTAACTGAAGGGTAACAGATAGCTCCCAGCACCAACGTTTTAATTTTGAAATTAAACTGTTTGTTTGAAAAGTAAAGTTATAATTAAATCTATAAATGTCGAAACCGCCAGAAATTCTTTCTAGAATGGCCTGCTTGTGGTGATCGTCATTTGGTTTCGAGAGAATCCGCCCAGTAACAGAATGTTTTGATAAACAGTATGAGATCTTCGACTTGTACATGAATAGTCCAGGATATTTTGCTTAACCTTCCCAACATGGGTCCGCTTTGATTGAAAACGATGGACTAGGCACTTCTTCAGGAATCCTGGCATCTCTGATCGTGCTTCCTTGCCAAACAACAGGAATAGCATCTAAATTTACATAGGGCCTGCAGAATTAGTCAATGCGTGCAACTAAAACTAGGCAAAGTCAAGCTCATGACTACATGTAATAAAGGCATACTTCTACATTTTTAAAGATGATTTACACACTATGTAGAAAGAAACACGATAACCAAAGACATACAACATTTCTTAGAACACTATGGACTGGTTTCTTTTAAGCCACTTCATTTACACATTGAACATCAGAATGAAAAAGTACATCTCAATTACTAAATGTATTAAAAATACAAAGAAAACGTTGCATGGAAAAAAAAACAAGTAAATGAGAGAGAGAGAATTAGAGATAAATTGTCATAGAGATAACAGTTGTATTTTGTTGTAATAAAGATAAAGTCGACTTTAAAATAATGTCATAAACCTGAAAGTTTTTCTGTATATAATAAAGTGGTTTACATTTTATTTTATTTTTTATTTTCACCCATTTTTATCCTTTCTCTATCTCTCTTTTTGTGACTTTTTCTGGAAAACATATCTTAGGTAGAAATAAATGAAAATTGTAAGTTAAGCAGAAATAAAACTTTTTATTCATTTGTTTGTCCTTACAGTAATCGTATATGGAATTTTCATGGAAAGCGGAATATTTGATTTTATTTTAAGGTTTTTATTTTTATTTTCATAAGTGTACAATATCAACAAAAAACGTTGTCTGCAAAATGTAATATTTTTCATAAAAATAACATCAGTGAAAATGAAAGAATATGGTATTATATTGTATACAACTCAAAAATGACAAATGAAAATCTGTATTCCGCCTGAAATATGTAGAGATGTTAAAAAAAAAAAAAGGAAGAAATTCTATAAAGACGACTACAGGTTACCTATTAAACGATTTTATTCAAATTGTATTTAATCGCTTCAGTTATAGTTTAGTTAAGCCGCATGGTGCTTCAAATAAATGAACTTTCAAAAAATCTAATTTTACTGGAAATGAAGATTCAAATAAAAGAGTTAAATATGTGGATGGGTCCACAATGCTGGATAAGATCTGGTATTTTATCCGTCGTAGCATGCATATTCATTTTGTTCCTGACCTGTTTCGGATTTTCATCCATCGTCATTCACCAAGTTCGTGTAGAGAGTTCATTACACCGTAATGTTTCTGTTACACTCACACTTGTTGGTTCTAGATACGTGGGGAGGTTATATCATATATCAATATGTCGAGAGGTTATAATCTCCCCAATATATACAACCAACAAACCAACAAGTGTGAGTGTAATAGAAACATTAAGGTGAAATGAACCCCTCTAAATGAATTTGGTGAATTTGCTATGACGATGGATGAAAATCTGAAACCGGTCAGGAACAAAATGAATATGCATGCTACGACGAATAAAATACCACATAAAAGACTTAATATGCAATGTTTAAAGAAGATTGACGTAGTCGAAAATTGCTTTGAAAATGGTCTACGTGTGGGCAGAGCATAACTAAAAACGAAAAATCGTAGAAAGCTGAACCTTTCGAACGTTGATTGATTTTTCGTATGAGAGGACGCCGACAATAGGACAAAATCAGTTAAACGAAATTTACTACTTTACTAAATAGATTTTGCCATATTTTTGCGATTTTTTTCGAAAACGTCTCGAATGATTTAGTCTTTAAATTTAGTACATCAAATTATCATAAAAGGTGCTATAATTTTTGTTTGAAACATTTTTCAAGGAAAATCTATTTAAGGGGTTTCTGAGGAAGGAGTGACGTTGGACTTTCCTCTAGAGCGTTATTTTAATTTTTTTTATGATTTATCATTCGTATAATATTTTAATAAGAATTTAAAATGTGGCCCAAATTTCGAATTTGAAGGAAAACGTTTTACCAGAAGTAAGACTTTTTTTATAATATTTCGGATGCATATATAGGGTGACCAGAGTTATATGCTCCACCCACTTTTTTTTTAAACGGCGGGAAATTTCGAAAAAATAGAAAACACATATTTAATCATTTTTAGTCTAGTTTATTTTCAGTGATTGATCCATTTTTTTATACCCCAATATCCCGAGATACAGCATCCAACTTTTTTTTTTCAAATGGAACATTATATTTTTTTTTGCATATTTTTATAGTAATTGAGCCTCTAAAAAAAAAAAAAAAAAATTTTAAAATCGGTTAGGTTTTTCAAAAGTTATGGTAATTTAAAATATGAAAAACAAATTTCAGTTTAATGTCAAAATTACCTTATTTTTTCTTTAAAGAAGCTCTTCAAACTGGGCACCATCAACGGATAGGCAAGCCAAAGCTCTGGACTCCCACGCTCTGTTTGTAGCAGCACTTAGGTGGCAAAGTCAACATCTAGGCAGGCTAGAGTTATTCGACGTTCCAGATCTTCGACTGAAGCCACGGGATTAAGGTTACTGTACACTTTATTTTTTAGATATCCCCACAAAAAATGGACAAAAATGCACAATTTTATGGACTGATGAATCAAAGTTTACCAACAATGGCCTTCTTAATCGTTGGAACTTTAGAATATGGGCAGAAGAAAATCCACAAGTTACCTTCGCCACACGCCATCAGGTTATTTTTTCTACAAACGTTTGGTGTGGAGTTTGAGGAAACCAACTAATCGGCCCATACTTCTACAGAGGGAACTTAACTGGTGAAAGGTATCTAACTTTTTTAAGAGACATTTTGCCAGTTCTGCTTGAAGATGTTCCTCTAAAACGTCGGCTAGATATGTATTTTCAACAAGATGGTTGCCCGGCACATAATGCGAGAGTTGTTCGACGTTACCTGGACAGAAATTTCCACGAAAAGTGGTTAGGAACTCATGGTCCGATCCAATGGCCACCTCGATCTCCGGACTTAACCCCAATGGACTATTTTTTGTGGGGATATCTAAAAAATAAAGTGTACAGTAACCTTAATCCCGTGGCTTCAGTCGAAGATCTGGAACGTCGAATAACTCTAGCCTGCCTAGATGTTGACTTTGCCACAAGTGCTGCTACAAACAGAGCGTGGGAGTCCAGAGCTTTGGCTTGCCTATCCGTTGATGGTGCCCAGTTTGAAGAGCTTCTTTAAAGAAAAATAAGGTAATTTTGACATTAAACTGAAATTTGTTTTTCATATTTTAAATTACCATAACTTTTGAAAAACCTAACCGATTTTAAATTTTTTTTTATTTATTTTTTTAGAGGCTCAATTACTATAAAAATATGCAAAAAAAATATAATGTTCCATTTGAAAAAAAAAAGTTGGATGCTGTATCTCGGGATATTGGGGTTTAAAAAAATGGATCAATCACTGAAAATAAACTAGACTAAAAATGATTAAATACGTGTTTTCTATTTTTTCGAAATTTCCCGCCGTTTAAAAAAAAAGTGGGTGGAGCATATAACTCTGGTCACCCTGTATATATATATATTCGGTTGTATGTAAAATTCGTAACTGGGTCATACCCATAAAAGTAAATAAATAAATCAAAACTACGTAAACTGAAGTAGAAGAAAGTCGTGCGAGTGTTTCAGAACTAGATTTTTTTTCTTAACAAATTAGAATTTAAATAGTTACCCACGTGGACAGAACCTAAGAATATATATATCCAATTTTACCAGCCACTGGGCTCTATTATGTACATGTTGTATTTACATAGGAACACTTGCTACCTGTCTGGTGGAATATAAAAGTACGTGACAAACTTACAGATATGATCCTTAACAGTAAACATGTTACCTTAATTCACACATGCCAAGCATTCATTATAATATTTATGAATATTACTTATATTTTATATGTAAACTGGCATCTGTTTAAATATGATATTAACTGCAAAATTGAGGTACACAGTTTATTAGGTGCACATTAAAAAGTGGTAAGATGGTAATTTTCTTTGTTATTTGTTTTGAATTTTACTTCGGTATAAAAATGAAAAAAGTCGGATATATATATTCGGGGAGAAAGAACTCATTTTTCACAGTACTTTGAAATGTGCTAGTTACTTGGTATTCAGCCAGATTCGAGGCAATTGTCGTTTGAATCTTCAGGGCGGATTTCCAGTATGATTTGAAGCACAGAAGTCGATAAGCAGATTAAGTTCAAGTGGAAGAACTTAGAAAAATAGGATTTGGCCATTTTTTCGGACTAAGGGGAAATTAAATCGCTATGGATATTCACTGGCCTCTTTACTTATGGATCATTCCATAAGTAAAGAGGCAAATGGTTTGAGTTTTAACTTTCTCTAATAAAGAATCTCACAATTCACCTAATTTGTCGACATAATTCCCTAATACATTTATACACCTGTCCACATTTCTCTACTAGTCTATGCAGGTGGTAACAAATTGTTTCTTTTCAAGACATTTTCGTTTTGTCACATCTTCGATGCTGTGAGATTGAATGTAATGTAAATGATTCCTTGAGGGGAGATTAAACCAAACAAAACAAAAAATTCCGATGGTGCAAAATCCATGGCTAAAATTTTTCAATAGTTTCATCAAACGTTGATTGCCGAATTGTAAACGAGCGTTGTCCAAGAAGAAATAAAGTGTACTTCTTCTCTCACTTAAACATAATCACTTTTTCAAGTTTAAACGCATCACTATATCATAACTCGTCACTCCTCTTCTATACTAACATCAATATGAGATTCAAGTGGAAACTGATGATGCAACTTCAATTGATCGCTGGTTCCGCGCGTTGCAAACAAATCATTTTCGACAACTTTTGAATTGATCTACATATTTATAGAAGTTCGCACGATTCACATAACTTATACCGTATTAGTTAAGCTTTCGAAAGTAAATTACAGATGAGTTCTTCATACCCTCACAAACAGAAACCATATCACTAAATGTTGTTCTAGCATAGTGGCTAAATGATTCTTCATGATTAACTTTAAACATAAGTAAATTTCCAATGTTTTTGACTTATTTGAGAATGAGTAATTCCTTGATTGAGTAATTATTTTTAATATAAAAACTGAAGTGAGTGAATAATTCTTTGAGTTAATAAATATTGCTAATTGTGGTATATAATTTAGAAACGTTAAATTATTTTGCAACGTTAAAAATTTTCCAGTCCCTTATGAAAAATGAATGGAATACATTTTTGCCGACTTTATATTTGGATTGGAATTTTCCACAGAGACAGATGTTGATTTCATTCAATAAATAAATGTATTTATACTTGCTATTTGAAATTCTGGTGGTTGGCTGCGGAAACAGAATACCAAGCTTGTCCCAGAATACGGAATTTCAATTTTCCAACCAAACTGCCGCGCTCTTTGAATTACAAGCACTTGTTGTTGTTTTTTCAATATCGAAAATTTCCCTACATGCATAACAGCATACTTTGTTTATCTTTGCATTTTTTTCTACCAACGTTAAAATAATTTTTATGTAGAAATATCGATAGTGACAGCACACCATCAATATGGAATCTCATATGCGCTTACATATTTCAAAATGGTTAACCAATTCTATCGGAAGAAAATACAAAACCAAGATAAACTGTGAATAAATCACAGTTGAAACATAGTAACTAAATGATTTATGAAAAGTTTGGGAGGAGGATTCTTTCTCTTCAACTTTTCTTCTTTCACATTTGAATATTCACTAGGTCTCACTTTTTTCAAAGATCTTATTCCTGGAGAAAGAGAGAAATAAATATCCCTAGGGAGGCAGTTTACATTGTCTTAAACAGTAAACCACGCATAACTTTAAATTAAATTGATGGGCAGAAAGAACAAAATGAAAGACTGGGGATGTCCTCGTTTTTAGAGCGGACCATACAGCCGCGTTATTCGACCGTTCACAGTGGAGAAAACAATTCCCATTAGGGTGCGAGGCATGTACCAGCCAACGTCAGTTTTATCTTTTTCAAAAACCCCACCAAGTTTACAGTTCCAAAGAAGAAACAACCATAATTTATGAGAACAGAAATTAAATTTATCTTTAAAAAGTTCTGAATATTATACTAGAAAGGTATTATGATTTAATAGGCATTCTAAAAGAATTCTTATCTTAAAGTATTACAATTTATTTTATTTTCTAAAAAGATATATATATATATTTAATATATAAACGGCATTATCATCAGTAAAACTATTTATTTTATAAGTACACAATTTTTAATATTTCAGAGACATTTTCCGTGATAGCCTGCTTCTATTTTGATAAATTTTAACTTTTATAAATATTTTTTTTAACTTAAGGCGCGTCAACATCTACGATCACTTGCACCCAGAGCCTTTTCAGGGTACTGCTGACCTACGGACAGTTTTCTCTCGTTACAGACAACACTGCCAGTCACCGAACAGTGAGAGCTAAGAGAAAAGAAGAACACTGAGAGCTAAGAAGAGAAAATTTGAGGGTATTACGGCTGGATTCGAATTCGAAATCTCCGCGTTGCTAGTCCAGCGCACTACCACTGAGCTAATAATCCCTTCCCTAATATAAAGATTGAAATATTGTTAAAAAAAATTAAGCTATAACATTTCTTAATGCCGGTAAAACTGAGTTTTCACCAAGTTTTGCGGTCTCCCGATATGAAAAAGATGTTTTAGCAAAATTATATATATGTGAATGTTAATAATACGTATATCCAAAAAACAAAAAAAAAACACACAGAAAGTTCAAAATTGATAATCCGTTTGGATATAACCTCATCGTAACTGAGAGGGGCGGGAGTGGTGTAGTGGTTATGAGCATGGACTTGTATGTGGGAGGACCCCAGTTCAAGTTCCGCGTATTACTGCTAAATTTTATATTAGTTTAAAAAATGTTATTAGTAAAGTAGGTGCTTCCGCCCCCGTCCACGACAGCTAAGTTGGTAGTTGGACGTTAAGCCCGCCCGAAAAAATAGGCATAACTCTACTCTCTCTACTGTATCAACCATCGTACCTGAGATGAAGTTTATTGTCAAAATGTATCGAATGTTTTTCACTCTGCTCTTCGGATCCTATTACAATAGAATTATAAATTTGAAGAAAATCTGTTTTCTGAAGTGCGATTAAACAGAATAGGTTTTTATTTTTTGGAATTTTCTCTAAAACGTTTACGATTTTCTTTAAACTTGGGAGTGCTTGCTGAATAGAAACTGTAATAGCATCCATCCATAGCAAAGAGAATGCAACCTCAGCAGAGAGAAGAGAGGGCCCTCTCTGATTAGCAGAGACTACTCTCTTGGGGTTGTTGAGGAGAGAAATTAGGTTTGATTAATTGAACGAGATATGCTGAAACTAATATAATGTAGCTAAGTTTACACTAACTGCACTGGACTTTATAATGAAACTGATAGAATGAATGGTGAGAATAGAGAATGAACGATGCGACGACTGATGTACAGTTGTATATGATAGATCCTTTAGATAGATTCCCACTGGCTTATATACACAGATTCTCCCATTCTAGCCTGCCTAAGTTAGAGAGTAGTCTCTGTTAACCAGCGAGGGCCTCACTTCTCTCTGCTGTGGTTGCATTCTCTTTGCTGTGGATGGGCGCTATTACAAAACTTATTACATTGAATAACTTTTTTCTGAAGAATCTGAGACGTTAAAATTCAAATATGTTTGTTCAATATTATTCAACTCTCTATAATTTAATCATTCTCTAATTGCCTCTGTTGGTAGGTTGTCCCCCTTCCCCTCTTGCATATTTAGGTCAGGACAATTGAGCAAAATTTGAAGTATAAAGAAAATTTGTCATTTTGTGTTAGAGAAAGTCATGTGAGTGTTTCACACCAGCGCTTTTTTTTTCCAGTTTACAGCTTTTGTAAACACAACTTTTTTTTTGTAAAACTTAGTATACATATGTAAGGGTGTTGTGAGGAGATGTTGGTTGTTGAAGATGATAGATAAATAACACCTTAATATAGGTATAAGATATATAATTGATATATGCAAATATATAACTGACTGTATACCAAAGACTTTACACTTTAGAGTTTAGAACCTAACTGAACTGACAGACTGACGTGGCTAAACGATATATACGGAGTGGATGTTTGAGGGGTTCACTACCCCTACACATAGAATATATATACAGTCTATCATTATGTATTTGTTGTAACTTTTTACGATAAAATTTGTTTTTGTTGAGCCCAGGGTGAAACTTTATACTTCCTTGCAGAGTACCACTTCCATCGATAATTCTTTAGTAAAAAAAAAAAAAAAAGGATCATTTTCAGCAAGAGCAAAAATAAAAGAAAAGAATGTGCGAGAAGTTACAAGCAGAGAGAAACATGCAACTAATTTGCTCTTGATCCTAACTAAATACTAGATACAATCTAATACCTCAGAGTATTGCTTCAACTATTGTCCCAACATCTGCGATCTATTATTATCTATCGCTTCTTAATATCTTCTTAAATGCCCATAGACATTGAGTGGTTCTGTCCCTTATAGAATATATTATAATAATAGTCGATAATTTTTTTAATTTTTGAATTTATTATATTAACAATGTTGACAGGATCACTATAACTTCGAGCTGATCAGTTTTTATTATAATATGTGGTCTCTGGTAATATTTAAAGTGAAAAGCACTAATAATTATTTGTTAAGCTTTGGGAATCAAATAAATCCAAAAGCTAAAAAGGGTGTTGAGAATGGAATTAAAATTAGAACAAGAGATGAAAAAAAGTAGAAAGAGAATAATGTTAAAGTAAAGTTAATTAAATATTCCTGGACAAGAAAAAACGGTCACCATTAGCGTATAAAAAGGAAACAATACTCCGTTTGTCTGTCGGTAACAATTCCACAAAAGAAAACTTTCTTTTTAAAAAATAATTAATTGATTCCAAGAAGATATAATTAAACAAGTATCTAATGAAACAATATTCCAGTTTCATTTTACCACTGGTAAAAGGTAAAAGCAAAAAAAAAACTACAAACGCTTTTACAATATTTTTTAATGCTAGTGAAAAATTTAATTATAATTGGAATGTAAAAGAAGACAATTTTAGAATATAGAATGTTATAAACGAATGGTATTCCGTGATACAATTTGCTTTATTTTACAGTCATCAAGAATCCATTTGTCGCCCATCTAAGATGTAGCTTCATCAACTAAAAACAATGAACATTCAGCGCATCAAGTTAATCATGAATGTGTCCTAACTTTGTATTGTAATAAACGATGACTGTTTATAGAGATATCACCGGCGAATTTGTCGATAGTAAAAAACGAAATAAAAAAAAATGAATCATTTTTCGCCAACAATCGGTGAAAATCCCCTCTCCCCCCCCAAAAAAAAACAAAAAAAAAGAATGTATGAAAAGTGAAAAGTTGAGAGAAACAGGCGACAAGTGAAGCACGCTCTAGTTACTAGCTAAACAGAAGTACAAATCCAGCATCACGAAGTATATTATTTCAATTATTGTCCCAACATCTTGGCATCTATCTATCGCTTGTTAATATCTTCGTAAATATTCGTCTGAAGGCATAAAATTTAATACTGAACTGATTTTACGTACCTATAAACTTAACTACCATCAATATTTAATTCTAAAAATATTTTTTTAATAAGTAAATTGAGTTTATTATTTGAAAAATTAATATTTTGACTAGCCAGTCTGAAAAGTAATTTAATGTCCAGTCATCTGTTTCTAGTGAGATCAGAACAATATTGTGCAGCATAAAGTAAAAAAAATAAAAAAAACTCAAATCGACTT
The DNA here is from genome assembly GCA_011037195.1 of Triatoma infestans. NCBI lineage: Eukaryota > Metazoa > Arthropoda > Insecta > Hemiptera > Reduviidae > Triatoma > Triatoma infestans. The sequence goes on from JAAEAF010000555.1 coordinate 186,455, forward strand.
TCGCCTTTTAAAATATTGTCCCCCAGATTGTTTTCCTCTCAAAGTAAACCGATGGAATTTTTAACCAATAATAAAAAGTGAAATGTAAAGCTAAAGTACTAAATGTTAATGACTCAGACAAAAAAAAAAACGTTTCTTACTTGAAAGGTTTGTTTTAAATGAACAGTAAATTATCTCTTTAGAACAATGTAAATATTAATAAACAAATACTTAACCTATACTTTAGGTTATGTAAAATTCGATTTCTTGCTTTTTTTATTGAAAAAAAAGTTGTATATGAAACAGTTTCTACGGGCGTAATGATCCTTTTTATAAAGCTAGGCCCCATTTTGAGTGCGCCGGCCTGGCGAGGATTGGGTTTCTTCAATTGGGGACGGGCAATCCCGAAGCTGGAAGCTTCATGACGGAGCCGCTCTCAGCTTTGCTAGGATTGATTACGATGGCAAGGTTGGGGGCTGTTCTGTAACGTAAGGGGATCCACAATAGACCTCGACTTATAGGTCGCAGTGGAATGAGGCTCACCCCCCCGCTTCTATTCTATTCTAGGACCCATTTCGCTCTTCTGCCTTCCGCCAATCTAAACCTCACTTGGTAAATATATTTTGGACACTTTCAACCCACATCCTTTCTAGGTCTACTTCTTGGTTTTGTACCCTCCATTCCTAGTATTGTACGCTACCTTGGTAATTTTGTCATCTTCCATTCCATTGGGATGGCCAAATCACTTTAATACATTTTCTTCCAGCATGTCTTCTGCTGCCAAAGAAAAGAATCCTACCAGAAAAATCAATAATACGAAAAAAAGAAGAAAAGAAATTAATGACTGAGTAAAAATGCCGTCTTAATTAAAACCTCAGTCTCAGTAAGACTGAAAAGAAATTCCACCACATTTTTTTTGGGAAGAAGCTAAACTGGCGAGAGTTAAGTTGGGGGTAAAAAATGAGGGTAGCCTTATTGAGAGTAGCATTGGCAGATTAAAGAAACTTTTTGCGCCTCTTGCAACAAAAATATTTCAGTCTTTGGGCGAACATGAAAAGTACTGGTAATGGTTGGTGGTGAGCAAATTGAGGTTCATTAGCTATCTTAAACTCGACGCTAAAACATAAAAAGAAAGTTTTGAAAAAAGCAGAAAAAAAAAATTGGCACTGATTTCATTCATGGTTTTCTAAAATATGCATGATTAAAAAAAAGCTTTATTTCACTTTTTACAAGTCACTCAACAACATAGCTAACACAAATCCTATGTTTATGAAACACTTGACTTAATAAATGTTAACAAGCATTTGTCAGGGGGGGGCGACAGAAAGTGAGAGAGAGAAAGAGAGAGAGAGAGAGAATAACAATCATCCACATGAAAACAACCAGAGAGACATTTCCAATTCAAGAGAAAAATATAATAAATAAATAAATAAAAAAAACCTGTTTGTCTGATGAGAGTCATCCGGATGTGAATCATGAGTACATTGTGGTGAGTAAAAAGAAGAGTAAATTTCACTGGGCAGAAGGGAGGAAGTTCACAAAAAAAGGCATGACAACAAGTACAGATGTTTGTGGCCATTGTGAATGATGCGGTCTGGTTTAGACATAGAGACTCACCCTCTCTCTCTGACCCTCTCTACTATCCCGTATCATTTATGATTTTTTTTTTTTTTTTTGGATGGTTAGGAAAAGCACCAACAGATAGAGAGAGTGAGGAACCTTTTTAAAAACCTTCATAACAGGGAAATACAAAAGGGCTTACCACCAAAGGCCAAAAGATGGATTACCATCAGGGAAATATAAAATGACAAAAGAAAAATAAAAATCAATATATTAATGGACACAGGTTTTTTGACGTTAGCTTTAGAATTTTCTCCATTTTCATTTTAATTTGCATCACTCGACCACTATCATCGGGCACATAATGGCCTGAACAAAAGAGAGACCTGTGTAGTAATAACCAGCGGTTAGATTTGATAGCAACGTATGGTAAAAAAATTAATGGCAAATCCATTTAGTTTTAATTTAGTGTAGGACATTTTCGCAAATTAATGCAAAATATATAGCAGACACTAAACTTTGACTTTTACCCTAAGACATTAATAGTAAACATTAAAAAGCAATTAAAATTTTAACAAATGACACCAAATAAAGTGTAAATGATAAAGAAACGAATGTTGACAGTTTTAATATGCTTTATTCGAAAAAATGAATATTAAAATTGAACTATTTCTCTATGTAATCTCCGAATAAAACATTTATAAACTTGTACCATCTCTCTACTAGTTTGTTATTTTTGAAAGAATTCTTCTTCATGGATGCTGTTTATTCACAATCTTTTTTTAAAGTATACTTAGATGTGATTCTATGAGACTGGTTTAGGAAGTGTCTAAGCATAGGCATTGAAATAAGAGTCAAGAAATTCCTGTAAACATACATTCTCCTCAAGTAAACATTGTGTAGGATACTGACGATGCTGTGTTTAAGGTGGGCAAGGCTAGTCCAGGCATATGAAAAAGCAGGATTTCGTATTAAACTATTATAAATGTGAGTGCATGGCGCACTGGTAGGGAATCTGTTGCACTGAATGGAAATAAAATGAGGCCGATGGTCCAGTTTAAATATCTAGGGCTGAATCCTGGAAAAAATCTGCTCGTCAAGGCCGAAATACAAGGAAAGTGATTGAGGGTAATAAGGCCACTGAGCATGCTTAACCCGCTCTTTTGGTAATAGAAAACCCCCACAAAAACTCAAAGAAGCACATTTATACCGCTCTGGTAGACAGCATCATGTTATAAGGATAAAAGACATGGATTGTAGGTCTCAAGAAAGAACCTCAACATTGCTACAGAATGGGCTTCTGGCGCAGTACAGCTAGAAAGTCAAGATCAGAAAGAGAAACAGAAATGATTGGATAAGAGAATTAGTAGATACAAGTAAAACAATATTGACAGTAATAGAAAGTAGTCGTCAGAATTGGTTTAGGCAGGTTTGGAAATGGAAGTTGCAAGGATGCCGAAATTAATAGAGATGGAATGAGAAACTGTTGGCAGAAAGACTGACCATCACTTCTTCGTTGCTAATTTTGAAGTCAGTCATCCATCAGTACTTTAGTTTTGTTATTTCTTTAGTTATCATTTAAATATTATTCTGGTTTATTGTAGCCACAAAAATTGTTACTTGTAGCCGAAACTAAAAAATTAAATTATAGGGTGAAGATGAAAATTTAATGTCGAAACCATACCTGATGAGATAGCAAAATAGAATGTTACAATTGAGGAGTTAGGGACGATTATTTGGGTTAGTCACCCAAACAAAATTCTTTGTCTTGAAATTTAATCCAGTTTTGCAACATTTTTTTCACTTTATCCTTTGTTCCTGCGAAACATAAAATGATACCTTGAGGTGAACCAACCAAATAAAAAGAAATCTTTTTAAAGCAATGCCAAACTCTATGGGCGGATGTGGTATAATTTTTGAAAAGTTTCAACAGTATGAATGTTTGTATGAGTGCGTCCGGGAGAGAGTAAGAGTACTCTTTTGCTCTGTAAGCAATGTCACTTTTTCGACTCCTTCTTGAATATAAACATCAATGTGTTATTAACGATATGAATCTGAAACCTCAATTGGTCGTCTCGTATGTTACAATGTAAAAAACATGTTCGGCCATATGAATCATTATTGTGTATAACAGGTAGATTGTAGACCAAATGGTGATGCCAAGATCCAATTCCAATATTACGTCACAGGTTATCATCAAATAAAATTAAATTAAATTTCTCCAGAAAAATACTTCCACAAATATTTTGAACTTTAATATTTTTATACATAAAAATGATATATTCGTATGTTTCTGGTTCAAAGTGTAGTTGCTTTCCTTGTTTAAAGAAAATAATTAACGCTGTGTTTGAGAAAATTCCAAATTCCAGAAACTTGTTCTGTGTCGTCTACTATTCTGTAAGGTCATATTTCCGATTAACTTCCGCTTTTCTTGATATTTGCAATTCTAACAATCCTTTTTTTGTCTAATAATATCGTAATACTTTTTGTTTTTTTGAAATATTTTGTTCATATAAACACGTACATATTATTCGCTAAAAACGTTTTTCTATTCAGGGAACCTTAAGCATGTATTTCCGGTGAAAACGCAAATTTCGAAAATCTGACACGATCGCAATACTGTTCTCCTGTAGTAATAGAAGAAATAAAAAGACATAGCTGATATGTAGTTATGCAACGCAGGATTACGAGATAATAGAAGATAGAATAAACTAATAAATTGATATATAAGTTAGCAGTCAGAAGAAGGATATACATATTTGTAAGCAATAAGAATGCTGGGCTCATTTCTTTTCCTATAATCATTTATACTAGATACTTTACTTGATATAATGCAACTGACTCTCACAATATTAGTACATTTCTTTCCTTAAATCTTTTTCAAGGCTTTAAAATATTGTAACGCAGTCACTGGTGCCATCTAGGAGAGAAAGCAGGTACTTCAAGTTCTCCTAGTGGCCGCTAGGAAGCGCTGGTGGCGCGCTCTAGCCCTTTCTAGAATAATTATAACCTTCTAGACCGTTCTCCACCGGTATAAATAGTGGGACAACAGAGAGTTTGGAGAGATTCTTGTTACAAACGAAGTGTGCGTTTGTGTAAAGTGTATAAAAATGAACAAAGGGAACTTTTGTTGGGTTTTAAACTGTGAATTAATTATTATTAAATGTTATATTTGTAATTTATTGTGTAAAACAATAAATTGGTGTTTTCTTTATTGAAGTTTGGAATATTTTATCTAAACGAACCCACTTCGTTGCAGTAGCTAGTTTAGAGGGAAAAACGTTACAATATTTTACTCAGAAATGTGACCTTGCTTCAATGCTTCTTTGCTTTAATTTGAGAAGAAACTACAATAATAAAATTGATTTTGATTTTTAGTTATTAGACAAATAGAATAAATTATCTGCGAAAAAATAACATCTTATGAAAATTATCCAGAATGTAAGTTAAATGATATAAACAATACTTTGATATAATTTGTCTTTGATTTATGTCAATTTACAATTTAGTTTATAAGGGAAGTATTAGTGAGAATCTATGAGGTAGAAGGATTATGTGTAAGGATTTATTCAGGCTGGGTGATTGCTGAGAATTGTAGGTGGTTCTTCTACAAGTGTTTTCGTTTTTGTATGAATTAATGAATTGTATTGTATGTGTTAAAGGTGTATTATACTTCAAAGAGAGGTTATATAACTTTCAAGTGAAGTAGCTCTGGATAAGAAGGATAAAGTGAATGTAATGTGCACTAAAGAGGTGGGTGGTATACACTCTAAGACAGAAAGTGAGAGAGAAGTGGGCTACTCTATTCACTAAGAACTAGGAGCAGGATATACAGAGGATGACAGTGAATGGTAGGAAAAGAGAAATGAAGTACATGGAAGTAAAGTTGGTGGGAAGAAAACAGGCTGGCGTTAAGGAAGTTAAAGTAGAGCTGGTTAGATGAGAGCTACAATGTGTGGCAGAGCGTAATGATGTAACAACACCGGCAGTAAAATGGCTACGTGGAGCAGGATATGACACACGAGCGGCAGGATCTGTTACAAGGCTGAAAATGGATAAAGTGTTAACTCTTCTGGAAATATGTACGCTCTTGGTATTTATTATCACTTAGTATATCCTACTTACCTCGAAATGAATTAACATTTAAAAAAAAAAAAAAGAAGGATTTTTAAGATATTAATTATTAATTTACGTAAACATAAACGTTTTTTTTCTTTCAATTTTCCACGATTTTCATGAAAATAATTTCAAAAAAATTTTCTGAAAACCTTTTATGTACACATAAATAAATGCCAATCAGTTTTATTTGAAAACGTTTTTGTAAAGACAATTGATTGAATTGGGCACTGGGGGGGGGGAGTGCAAGCGTTCAACTTTCATCTAAATTACCATTTTATTAAAATGTATAATTCTACCATCTTTTTGTTAAATTAAAGTTTATAAACCGTATTGTATGATAGACTTATAGACATAAGAATTTCATCTAAACAGACGTACGCCGAAGGCGAAGCAGTACCTCCTTTCATAAATATCTCAACTCTAGGGCAGTCAAGACCCGCCTACTTAGCTCGAGTAGAATCGAAAAAGATGTGGAAGGAAGAAGTTCACCATAAAAGCGAAGAAGTTTTCTAACAGTAAACTTCATCCTTTAAGATGGCAACACTCTACCAGCTTAGTATGTCATGCCACTCCGCTCTGTTGGCCTTACGCTACTTTTTCTGTTGTTTAACTGTAAAGTATCTGACAGTATCTTTGCTTTGTTCAATATACCAATTACTAAAATTCCAAATTTGTAGAAATTCAGTTAAGCAGAAGTGGAGACTTTATAGGAACAAAGATATTCTTTAAACTTGGAATGTGTTTAACTGCACAGATCTATCTATAGGCTATGTGAGGAATTCTTGTGAGTGTTTCGTATTAGTTTTATGTACAGACAATACTTTTTTGTAAAAAAAAATAAATAAATAAAAACTAAACTGTTAAATAAATTTAAACAGTTAATAAATTTGATTATGATATTTTACAATTTAAAATAAGTAAAAATAATATTTTTACTTTCTTTTTTAGAACGAAGAAAGCTGGCAACAATGTATTTTTGAATGTTTGAATTATTATGATTCCATTGTTCTGTTACATAATATATTAAATATCTGGGGAAGATATACTAAGAATATACAGTTTTTTAGATATGCTCTCAAACCTTGCGCCATCCAACGAAGAGCCAAGATATTTTTTTTAAGTATATTTTTGTTTACAGCAGAGTAAGAAACAAATATTATTATCCAGGTCGGACGAACGAATTTTTTTTTTCCCCCCGCTTTCTTGTTTGTTGTTACAATAACAATTGTATAAATCTGGCAACATTTTATATCATGCAGAAAAACAACATCTGAGCTTAGCGGCAAAAAAAGGCCAAAATAAAGAAGTAACATATTTAAATGAACATTATTTATGTTCAATTTATTATTATTTTTTTTTTTTTTAGTAATTTTTAGTTAACGTTAATAAATTCAATATAAATTCTTATGAATAATTGTTTACCTTAATTATAATTTATACATTGTTTGCCACTGATTTATTGAAAAAAATTATTTAAACTACTCGTAGAGGGAGGTTAAACAGCATTTCTTCAGAATACTGTCTTCAAGGCATTCGCTGTATCCCAGTATCAAAAACATGAATAATCTATTTATATTTTACATACATCTTAGCCCCAACGATCTCGTAAAAAAATCTTCCACCTCACAATAGACCAGCTACAATAGAGATAATCGTAATGGCTTTAGTTGCTTAGCTACCACCCACTTCTTAAGTTCAAGGTCACTAATAATCATTAGCGTTGATAATTTTTCAATTAGTGTTCATAAAAAATTCAATTTCTATATCAATTCCTTGAAAATGAAAAAAATATTGATTTTATAATTGCTTCTGTATTAATAATAATAATAATAAATTGTTTTTCTTTTTTCTGTAATTCTATCCAATTTCGGATTATTCACGGATCATGAAAGTCTATCGATTAAGTTTATGTAGAGGTGTTTACAATCATTTTTATTTTCTGTTACAGACTACACTATTTCGATTGTATGGAAAAGGTTATATTATAAATATATCTTAATAATATAAAACTAAGTGTATTGTATAATAAATATAACCTTCCTCATAGAATCAATTAATGTTGTGTTTAATAGAAATTTTTGAAAATGGAAATCAATGTATCTACACGTACTTAATGGATAGATTCTGAAGATGGAATATGATCCGAACCTGTAAGAATTAATGATGCGGATAAAATCTACGACATTATCCAGCTCTGCGGACTTAACACATTCATTTTTTTTTTTTCAAGTTTATTTGGAAATTTACAACTGCTACTACGCTTGGCGTAACCAGCAAAAGTATACGAGATGACTTACAATGACGGGAAAGAAGAAATCAGCTAGTGGTAACACTCCACACTATTTCATTACATACGCTTGATATGAGATCACGAGGACACTATCGCCTTAGTGGTCGAAGACGATTATCTGCAATCGATTGCTGAGGAAAGCTGATGGGTTCATGCATTGTGATTATATACGATTTGGGAGTGATTTTATAACGTATTTGGATTAGGCCACTTATAAATGGAATCTGGAGATCGGAGTAGGCTGGGATGTTAGAAACGTAAATAAGCCCATTGATAATATAACGGAATATTTTGGATTGAATATAAGGAGACGGTGGATGTTGGAAACACTTAGTTGAGCCGGTAAGCCCAAATTAGTTTTAACAATGGATTGTTAAAGTACTTTGCTGGCATTCAATTATTTGTAATGATATTACCTTGAGATCTGACAATTTAAACTAGTAATTTTGATAAATTCAAAAAGATCTTGTTTACATAATAACTGCACAAGTGCACTTAAAGAAAAAATACTCACTTAATAATCTATCTAAAATTCCGAAGAAAAAGACTCGTCACACGACGAGTAAATTGGATAGTATCTGAAACGTTCTACTGTTAAGAGCGGTTAAAAGGCAATGTTTCGCATTATGAGAAATATTTATCTTATAAATAACTTCATTTTACTTCTGCAAAATCAGAAAAGAAGATTGCCACAACAAAAGGTGAGAAAATCGATCTCACCTCTCCGAGAAACAGCCAGTTTGATTAAGTCGGTCTCTTACAGGTGACCGACAGCTTGCCAGGTGATAATTTTGCAGATGGCCGGAATCCGGTCCTACGCTGCTAGCTTTAATCACAGAACACTGAGTATTATTGCTGATTATTGTAATTTTTTTGGTTTTCCTAATTTCTTTATTACATTAAATATCTAACTTAAAACAAAAGAGTAAAGTCATTTTGCTTTTGAAAATTTAACAATTATTAAAAAAATCTAAAGTGATTTCCTTCCGGAAAAACAATTAATTTATAATAAATAAATTTCAACAACCGTTAAAAAAAAAAAAAAATGGAATTCTATATTGATAAAGCAACAACACAGCATACTAAAAGTAAAATAAAAAAAGTTATCAAAGTGCCCTCTTGGAAGTAATAAAAAATGAAGTGGAAGCTTTAATGTAAATAGAATTTTCACAGTTCATCTTAGTAATTGTTTTTCAAAACATGGCTATAAAATAAAATTAGTTTCTCTAAAAGCTGGGCTTTCTTATAAAGAAGATTTAATTATTTTCTAAAGCCTGCCATCAAATTTACCATCTGTGGACTTTAATTACTGGCATTTAAATATCCAAGGCTGTTAACGTTTAAAGTGTTATGAAATACTCTTCCTGTCGTGTTGGGTTTTAAAAATGGGATTTATAAACAAGTTTATTGATGATATAAAATGATAGTGATTTTTAAACAATTTGGAAATATAAGTGAGTAAAATGGATTAACTAAATGGATTTGAATGAAAATCAATTCAATTATTATTACTATGAATAAATATAAATATTAATTTTCCTACTGTGATAGTGGATCAGTCGTTGTTTTTGTTGTTGTTTTTTTTTGAGTACTTGTAGTGTACTATGCTGGTAGCAGTGATACCTGACTTCTGCTGTCTGCTTAGTGCGCAAATGACTTAGTTTCCCACATCCACTGGCTAATGATTATTCCAACAGCATTTAGACTCATTCAGATCAGCATTTTTTTGAACATTATAGACTACATGCAATGTATATACTCAGGTCGCAATGGATTTGGTACTATATTAGGCCGGCCCTCTATTACATCTACAAAAAAATCTACTGACAAATACACTCACACGACTTTCAATGAGGATTTCTTTCACCATTTGTTACTTTTTAAGACACAAAATTTTCTTGGCACTAGGAATTCTTGTTGTTCTTAATATTGTGTATAGATTGGAAAGCTTAATCATTCTGTAATGACCCAGGTAAGCGTAGGGCGCTAAGATGCTACGGATATCCGGCAAGATAAATAGACTTACAGTCCAGTCCGTTCAATAGTCTACGTGCGTCTTAATCCAGGGTCCTGCATGTTATTTTACTTAATAAAAGTATACTTGCAATATTAAGTAGTTAGTAACTGGAATTCTCTCCGAATTCTCTATTGACCGGTTTCGAATATTCTCATTCACTGTTAAAGTAAGGTTAACAGGTTTCTGTCACGCACCATATTCAGAGTGTGGTGCAGAATGCTTATGAGTGAAGTTTTTTTTTTTTAGGTATATGTGCCATATATTTTGTTTATTACATTTTTGTTCACATCAATAGAACCGCAAAACATTGATAATTCTATACAGAAAATTTGAAACCGACTCAATTTACCTCTTACAGAATTAAAAGAAAGTAAAAAAGTATATATATCCACATAACCTATGGAAGTTGAGTTAAATAAATCAAATACAAAAGAGTATTGTAATGAATACAAATCAGCATATAATTAAATACATATGCAAATGATTTAGTAAAAGTAATGAACTCCACCAAATACACTGGGGAAACCTACCTATTGATTTTTGCATTAAATCTAATTTTATAATCAGCAATTAAATAGGAATGGTAATTAGGCAAGATAAACAAATCACAAGAGTTTGGTTATTATAGATCTAATTTTGAGGTTTTATTCATTATTCTACACCAATGTGCAAGATAATTACTTTTAACTCGATGAAAATAATATGGTATAATACAATTAATATCTATTATATATAACATAAGAAATTAACTATATACTAATTACGAGAGCTATCAATAATGGCAAATTCTCCACTCACGGCTCTTTTATAGTCAGTTTATTTACTAGTTACGGGAACTTAATTACCCTGCATTTCAAACGAATGAATACAAAATTAACTATTAGTAAATAATATTGGGTTATATTTTTTAAGCTATATGTGACAAAGACAGAAATATCATTAAATATCGCTTAAAATTTTATCAAATAAATCTAAATATGGTTATTACACTCACCATATTAATATAAAATTTATAATCTAACAGCACGGGACTTTCAAACGAAAAGTAATTTAAATCAAAGGTACTACTGCCAAATACGTAACTTTTTGTACATACAGTTTTTGAGACTAGCCGACAAAAATCAGCTGATATTCCATAGCTCCTCAGTATTATAATTATCTAAGAGAGCAAATTAATCTATTATAATGATTATTATGGGAGTAGGTTGAGACACACTGATTGTCTTAACTAAGTAAATTATTTGTTGTGGTGGTTGGTTCCGCAGAGCTGGAAAGCATCAGAGACATTTTCCGTGGTAGCCTGCTTCATTTTGTGGTCATCGACCGGTTTCGGGCGTTCGCCCATCTTCAGGATGCGTTTTTCAGACAGTGTGACAACACAGACTTGTACAGAGCAACTTAGTTTCACACTAACTCTAAGAGTTAGTTTCACACACTAAGAGTCAGTGTGTAAACTAGGTTTGCTCTGTGCAAGTCTGCGTTGTCACACTGTCTGAAAAACGCATCCTGAAGATGGGCGAACGCCCGAAACCGGTCGATGACCAAAAAATGAAGCAGGCTACCACGGAAAATGTCTCTGATGATAAGTAAATTATTCATAATGTTTCAAGTATAACTTTCTTCTTTGTAATAAATAATCATGGACAAGCTTTGGTTGAACACATGATCATAACGAACACTTTTCAGATAGCTTTTATTTAAGATGGGAGAACTAGTTTGTGTTTTTACAAAATTTCTGTCCAAGAAAGTTAATCTGTTGACAAAATTTTGGTAGTCTAGGGGCGAGTTGTAAAGTATATTCAACAAATAGTTATTATAAGAGTGAACATATTTTTTAAAAGAATATGTTTGAGGAAATGTTTAACACACTAATAGTTGATTAATAGCACTTTTAATGCAAAAATCTTTTACCTTTTTTTTTTTTTACTCGAACCCAAGAAGCGTCATCGACAAATACCGAGAGGTTAAGGTTACTTTATAAGTCAAGCTCACTTTATCCCGTATGCCAAGGCATGTAGGGTTTGTAGGGAATGAGAAAGCGTACGAATTGGCCCGAGAAGAATCAAATACAATTTCTGGAGGGAAGAGATTAGCGATTAGAGAGTGGTAGCGTGCTGGACTAGCCAGTTTCGAGTCCAGCATTGCCTACTCTCAGATTTTCTCTTCCTAGGAGACTCTACAGCACACTGTCCAGTGATGGACAGTAATGAGTGAATACTGTCCGGAGGCCGGCTATAAATGTTAACGCGCTTATTAAATTTAAGAAAAAAAAAAACAGTCTCCGGAACTTTCTGATATCAGCTGACTTGAATTCACAGCAAATCAATGACATTTTGGTAGAATACCAACTGACTGAAAGCAGGAAGGTGTGAAATGGTAAAAGTGGTGTTGTTGAGGTTATCCAAAATTTCAGGAATTGTATTGAATTTCTAGCCTAAAACTTCAGACAGACCATAATGAAAACGTATAAAATTTCAAATGGCACTTTTATAATTGCAGTACAAAATTTCAAATGGCACTTTTATAATTGCAATCATTTCTCTTAATAGAATTCTCTATTAACTACTAACAGAGAAAACTAGGCAAAGTGACTTAAGTTACAAATCGAGGTAAAAAAGTAATTATTATCAAAAATCTTATTAGGTGTTTTATTACAGGAAATAAAAATAGGTTACCGTATTTATTTATTTTTTTGCTTTGACTAATACTTTCTCAAGACACTTATCCAGAGAATTATTATCAATTTTGTAATCGTAGAAAAAACAAAGTAGCGTCCTAGAATATAACGTTACGTTTTGTTTTTTTCACGTATCATGTGAACAAATCTAATGAAATTTGATGGGCGTTCGCAGGGAAGTGGCAACTGGTCCAAACTATGGAATAAATTTTCAAAATTTGTAAAGGAAAAAAGAGTAGTTTAATTAGGGCGACTACCCTAAACTCCAATTATCTTCTAGTTCAGGAAATTAATTTTTTTTTTTTTTAATCGATTTTCTGAAGCAACTTATACATCAGGGGACGATCATAAAATAGTATATAAACGCAATATAAATTAAAACAATTAGTAATCAAAGTATTTTAGCGTAGTATTAGAGGAGGGGACTATTTTAATCTATTTTTATTAAGATTCGTTAAGCCATGAGTTGTCTATAGTAAGTATTTTCAATGCTGTAAAATGTTTTTATCTTGACGAGATATAGTGAATAAGTTGTATTAACTTGGAGAATATAAAAGGTTTAGTGAAGCATTCATAAAAAGGATAAAATACAAGAGGATGTTGTGGCAACTGGCGTGTATATATATATATATATATAAAAGAAGAAGGAAGATTGTCAATATATTTATGTGACATATCTATTTCAGTTATAGTGAAGTTGTAAAGCCGATCAGCTGAAATATATTTACAACACCCAATTCTCTCTCAATCTCACTCTGCCACACCTCTCTTTCTCTATGCCTATCAAGACTTATTTCAGTATATTTCATTCGTGAAATATCTTCATGTATATAGATATATGTTCGAAGAGTGATAGAATAAGGAGATTTGAACAATGTCTCAATTTTTCCAAATATTTTGTGTTAAAATATAAATTTGGAAAATAATTCTATCCATTTTTCCCCATCAATATAAATAAGGTATGTTCAATGTTTTTCTATTTATTACATAAATTAATAAATACAATTTTTAGCATAATATCAACGTGAATATGTTCCTTTGAAGCTTTTCATGATTCAAGGACGAATTTGAAAATAATATTAATTTACCACTTAATATTATCTTCAGAAACTTGTGGCAAGTATGGCCATAACGATTGAAAGCTTTCAATAAAAGCAAGAGTATATAACATTGAATATTTAATCAGTTAATGTACTATTAATAAACACATTAAGTGTCCACTTAATTTTGCCCATCTAATATTTCACGTAATCATTAAAAGACTAAAAAGCGTCTATTATATTACTTATTATAACTAATATGGCTCTTTTTTAATTAAATTAATCTGAATAAACTAGAATATTCAATAAATTCTTGATTGATTAGTGGTCTCCGCTAATAATAATGATTCCTATAATTATTAGAATCCATGTTTTTCTTATATTTAAAAAAGATAATAACAGAAAAGCATTTTAATTAATTGCAAATTTTAAAATATATATATAAAGTTTTATCAAAAAACTTTTTAAAGAATAAAAGTTTTTGAATGCAATATTCAATTCTTCAACGAACAGAGTTGGTAAAATATGTGTAGGTAAATTCAGTATCAAAAGATATATTTTGTAGTTAGTTTATCGTTTTAGATCTTCCCTCAACATGGTTGGGGAAAATCTAATTTACTCTTCGAAACAAAAGTTAGCTGACAGTTAGGTCGGGAAATATGAGAACTATTACTATTACTAGGAATATTATCCATAGACTTGAACAGTAAAAGGGAAATTGGGGGAGAGTTTATATTATTTATAAAATAAATAAATGAAGTAATCAACGCAATAAATTAGCATAAAATTATATATGTGTAATATATGGATATCAGAAATGAAATTAAACCACACTATACAGAGTAATAGACAGCTTTCTGGATATAAGGAATAAAACCTACCACTAGACAACCTTCAAAGTCAAAAGCAATACTCTAATTATAACTTTTTGGCAGTAGAACACAGTTTTAGGTTGGGGAGGGGGAAGTGGTTGTTCCCCCCCCCCAAGTCCGCCCTTGGCTACCACCATTGGTGAACGAGATCCATCCTGTGTTACTACACTTCAAACTACATAATTACCTGGGGACTAGTAAGTAAAGTTACTACCAGTCCAAGTTTTAACATTTGCCCCTGCTATGCCAAACCCCCTCCATCGCCGCGAGAACAGTGGTGGAAGGAAGGAGCACAAAACTTCTGGTCCAATTCAAACGCTTCAACGTTTTCATAAAACCAGCGAGAAATTTTGACCAACTTTATCTTCCAATTCTCATTTCCGGTGCTTTTTAATGTCAAATTGAAATGTAAATTTTAATCCATTCATTTTTCAATAGAATATTTGAATATTTATATCCTTTAGTATATAAATTTGTATGATTTTTTTTTTTTTAACTAATTAACATAATTTAAAATAAACAATAAAAAGATAAAGCAAATACAGAGACGAACGCTCAATTCAAATATTTAACACTTAATTCAAATACAAATTAGCAAATTAGGAGGTTTTTCAATCTAAACAGACTTGAAGAAATTTCCAAGTAAATTGTTATGAATTTAGGATTAACGAGAATCATAAAACGCCAATTAATGAAGCAAATATTTCGAGCTAATCAAGTGCTTGATTGAATTTCATTCAACATTTTAAAACTGTTTAACAGCGACGTTTACATGCAATTGAAATATGTAAATATATAGGAGTGATTAGGCGTCCATTATTTTCGTAAATGCTACGCTTCTGTAATGATTTAAGCTGCCACTAGTGTAATAATTGTGGCGGAATGATGATAAAAAAAAAAGGATGAATGAGGCTAAAGTGAATAGACACATACATTGACACTTAAACTTATAAATTTAGATTTTACATAGCAGTGAAGAGCGATGTAGCTAATTAGAAAAACCTCTTTACTATACAGACGATTGTTTAGCTTGAAGAAAACTACTTGGCCTTAATCTCTCTGGCTTCTTGATAGAGAGTGGAGTGTTAGTAGTTGATCACTTCTTGGCACCTGCTGCAAGTCACAGACTCCTTGAAATATGTTGACAACTTGATAACTATTGGTTGGCTACTGAATATCACTTGCAGAATATTTCCAGATTTTTTGACTGCTTGTTGTAAACATGTTGAACGTGATTTAAGGCTACTGAATGTTGATTTGAGTCTCTTAATGGTTGTTTTATGACTGACTTTTATGGCTGGCTTGGCAATGGTCCTTTCCAACATACAAGTGGGCAGGGCAGATGAACTTCAGCATTGAAGCGGCTAGCGCCAGAGAAATGGTAGGCTGGCACTTGTTACACTGAATTTTTTCAACACATGAGTGTTGATTTCATTAACACTGCCATACCCCTCTCTGTCTGAAACAGCATCCCGACCAAAGAGGGATACTATGGAAAAAAAAATCTGGTGTGAAACACTCAACAAGACTTTGTCTTTACTGTTGTTGAAACTAATAGTTATAGATCAATTTTGCTCACCCTTCAAATTCCTTCTCATTTGTCCTAACATTAAATGCAGATTTAAAGGGAAACAAGTACCTATCTGGCTGGTAACAGACCGGTAATTACAACGTAGTCTATAGCCAATAATATTGAACTAATCTCACGTAACGTTTAAAATTCAGCGCCACAAATTCAGCCGAACCTGCTAAAATAAACACTTTTATAAAATATCCGTGCTGTTAGAATTCCAAGTTTATAGGACAAATTTTATTAAGTCGTTTTCGAGAATTAAAAAAAAAAAATAACTCAAAAACCAATTCTGTAAAGTCGCTCTTCTGTTACCGGTATTATTCAGATTTAAAAGCCTTGCAATACTTCTTACATGTATTAATATAATGTAAATGGCAAAACCTTTCATTATACAGAAGTTATACTTGGTTACCTTTCATCAAATTTCCCCCAGAAAACTCAAAAAATTAAATTTTTCACAAACCTCAAAAAATTAAATTAATATGTGCAAATGGTACATGATGTTTATAGAAAACCGTGCAAGCCATTTCCATGAAAATCGCAAAAACTGAAACATACTTCTGGATAGATTTTAACTGAAACCTTCGCGTTAGATGCGGTGATAGTGCCTACACGGAATACCAAGTTTGAGCTTCTTGCGATTTTTCGTTTTTGAACTATTTTGTTCACTCACAACCCACACAATTCTTAAACACTCGTATTTTCGTTGAAAACTCAATTACAAACATCTGACACGATAGCAATACTTTGTAATGAAATCCCCAATAGCTAGTGAATTCGCTACAGTAAAGCTGGGATTCAGTAGTTTCATTAACAACCGCATCAAGGCGCCAAGTTAATTAATTAATATTTTTCTCAAGTTGCTATGAGTTCATTTCTTTATGAAAACTATGTAATTTTATATTTAACTTCAGTAAACATTGCTTCCAAGATGTTTTCTATTGTAGTGGAAGAACGAAATGGAAAAATAATAGTTTTGGAAAATAGTTTAGTAAAATAATTTTGTGAAAATTAGCTAGTTCAAATAGTGTATTTTAGTGATGGGGATAGAGTCAGGTACTACAATCTAGGTCAATGCAAACCAAGAGACAAAGGGCAAGAAATAGTTAGGGTAAAACAATAAAACTCCCTCCAGATATACCAGCATTATTTGAAAGGATTTGAACTATGAAGATAAGACATTCCTTCAAGACAGACTAAAACAGACATTCAAGCCAGAACACTTGCTTCAGGAATCACTCTCTTAAACTCATGCCAGTGATAGAGATTAACATTTATTCTAGATTAACAAATGATCTATTAAACATAATAGTTGTGATATTGTAAAATATTTAAATATCCTTAAAGATAATATATTTAATTTAATCTACCAGTGTTTTCATAATATTTCTTATTACTTCTCTCTTAAAACTTACATACTCAAGCCCCTTTACAAAACCGCTCACGCCCCAAGCTACCACTACACTACATCAACAGCACACCAAATACATTTCACTATTACAAAAATATCTTTGCTAACTTTGTATTAAAAAGAAATCGATTATGAGAGTTTAAAAATTTTTTTTACATGTTGTCTTTCCCCAGCATTCTTAGGGAAAAAAATTATTGGATATTTCATTAATTTTCATAAAAGTTCTTCGTTTCATCCCGAACATAAGCTCGAATTGGCTCCTACTTAATTAAGTTCAATATTCTGAAATCTCTTACTGAATTCTCTGCAGTAATGGAACAGCAATTCTGATCTAACTGAAGAATTTGGAGGTATGGCAAGGAACTCTGAATTATATAATACCAATAAGGAACTGTTTAAAATTTTCTCAAAAATTAAGAGAAAACAGAGGACATAAAAATATTGATTGTAAATATATAAACTATTGGAAATGATAACTATTAGAAATTATTATTAGAAAAATTATTACCAAACATGACCTGAAAAAGTGTTGAATGAGGGAAAAAAAATTAATTGCATTTTTCTGCATATACTGTGATAATTAAATTACGTGACTAGAGAATACAATGCAATTATTATTGGGAGAAATTAAAAACGAAAAAAAATGTAATTTAATAAAGAAATAAATTTTCTAAATAATTCTCACGAGAGTTTGTATCATTCTCGTTTTTCTATTAAATTTTTCAGGTGTGAAATATTAATTTTACGAAGTTAAAGAAGTGGGAACGGGGAACGTACAAAATATTAATCACAGAGAAACCATTTTTTTTTTGTAAGCTGCATTTTTTTGTTTGTTGGTGGAACAGGGGGAAGATTAATTAAAATTTATTCACATTCTTTGTATTCAGTTTAATATATTTTATTTTTTTAATAAAGAAATTCTTTGGTTCGAGAGTTTTCAATAGTTTTAAAGTTAACACCTATATTTCTTGTCAAATTATTTTATTTATTTCTTTTTAAATATATAGTCTGAATTTGCCATTTTATGAGGATAAATGTTATTATGATTTGGAAACAATAAACCTGAACAAGATTGGATAGCCTTAACAAAAGAAAGACTATGAGTAAAGGTTTTTTTAATCTTTTCTTTTATAACAAGTGATAGAATGGAGAAATATATCTGTGGATGAACCTATTGTGGAAACGATGGTCAAAGTTAATATCAATAAGAGAGATTCAAAAGTTCGAAATTTTTCAATAATTTCAAAGTTATACAAATAAAATTCTTGTACATAGTCACATAGTGAAATTCTTGTGACATAGTGACACAGTAACGCAAAGCAGTGGAAAAAGACACGATGAAAAACTATAGAGAATGTAGTGGAATCGATTATCGGATTCCAGAGGTATGAAGTCAGATGTCTTGAAGAGGGATTTATTAGGCGGAAGTTAGTTTAGAGATTTTAGAGAGTTATTACTTGAAATACTAAACACTGAATTTACAAAAATAGACTATATTTTTACAATAATTTGAATGTGTGAAATGGTAACTACAATTAATATGAACTGTTAGAAATAAATAAATAATTTAAAGAGATAAACAACAACTAATTTAAAATGATTAAAATAAATAAAACTAATATGCACAACTATGAAATGTTTGATAGAATAATTATAAGTTTAACCTTGTATAGGGACGCGCTCGCGGAACTCAAGTATCACTGCTGCTCGTTGAAACTGTAATGCTAATAATCGTAATGATAATACTGATCCCCTCCTCCAGTGGAGCGAAGTTTATATTAGTATTACTCACACACTGTCAGGTGTGTAAGTAGTACTCACACTAAGACATCTCTCGTAGTGTGCGACCTTGGCCAGGTCGGTGACCAGTGTGATTTAGGTCAGTGGCCAGCTTTGGCGACAGATGGCCGCCCATCGGTGATTTTCAAAGACTGGTAGCCTTGAATCGGCCAGGTGGCTTCTGTTCAATAATGATCCTTGTTTAAAAGGGTTTTATCGGTGCTTGTCTTTGATACTGATGTATTGACCCTTGTATTGAAAAGGCTTTTTGTTCGGCGCGGCCCTTGTCTTGAAGACAGCGGCCGGCTGGGCCACTAGTTATAAATTATCCTTTCTTCTTGTTATCTTTTGTGAAGATAGCGGCTGGCTGGACCTCCTTGACAATTGCTATGACATTGATATGTCATTACAAGATCAACTAAGAACGTGATCAACACTTACTAGGAAAAACAGGGCGATAAGGTATCCTAAAAGAAGTGGCATTATTCCACAAGGAAGGCCGGATCCAGAAAAGTATATTATATAAAACTAGAAGAACATCAAGTTGATGCAAACAATAGAAAAACAAAAAAAAATCTGGTGCGAAACACTCACACAACTTTCTCTTACTCCAGTTCTCAAAATTATAGTTGACAAATTTTATAGTTTGTTTACCAAATTTAATGAAATTCGTCGAAAACTGAAAAAACTGTTCAGTAAAAGCGCATTTCCGGCTTATTAATTTTCTTGAAACACGGAATTTTGGCCATCTATTTATTTCTAATTAATTTTGTTTGGATGATAGAATTGTATAATCAACTATGATAGCACTTTAGTGAAAAACGTTACCCCAACTCTCCCCCAAAAGTGCCCTTAAATGAATTTCCCAGAGAAATGTTTCAAATAAAAGTTGTACATCTTTGTATGTGTAGTTTATATAGGAAATTTCAAGAAAATCGTCAGAGTCATTTTTGAGAAAATCGCGAAACAGTGAAAAAAAATCATTTAGTAGAGTGGTAAAGTAAACGCACTTTCGGTCATCAGTAAGAAAGTAATATATATAAAATAGCAAATACATTTCTGAGATGATGACCAAGAGAAGGCGATCAAGACTGAGTTCTGGATCTGCTGATTTTCAGGAAAAAAAAAAAGGTTGGAGTTTGGTGACCCTGAGGTACTGAAGAAAAGTTTTTTTGTAGGAAGAAGTTGAGAAGCTACGCTAAACTCCAGGACAAGGGGGAGAAGTTTGGTATAGTTGTACTTTAGTGGGCATCTTGTACTTTTTCTTTAGTATCTCTTCTTTGACCCATAGTTACGAGCTTGTTCAGGTTCTCCGCTTTTTATACGTTCGTGTATATACATAACAGGTATAAAATTTGATTGAAATATTATAACAGTAAAAAAAGATACATAATAGTAACAATTAATGACACTGATGTTTGTATATTACGTCGGTATTTACAACATAGTTTATCAGTTGTAATCAATGTACGAAAATGGTATATAAATTTTAGTTTATATGTTTGTTTAAAGTAATAAACATGTTTTGTAATGTGCTTGTTGGCTGTTGATGTTGTTTAATATTACATAATATACATGAATTTACAACTGTAGAGTATCCTTCTTAGTTGTGATGACAGGGTTTACATTACTTTGCTGTTATACACAGTTGTGTGACAGCCAACATGTATAATGAAAGGATGCTGACGGTTGCTCCGCTACTTCTGTTGTTATCATCATCCTCACTCTGTCTCTCTCTCTCTCTCACTCACATACACACACACACACACACACACACTCCCTTTCTCTCTCACCATGATAGGCCTTTTTAGATCCAGTGTGAATGTTCCTCCTCCTTGTTACTACAACTCATATTATACTCCCTCATTCTCTTCTCTACGAACGCACATACACATACAGGTCTTGTTCTTCTCTAGTTCCTGTAAAACAGCATCTCATATACTAACTCACAACATACTCTTATTTTAGAAATACTTTATCATCTGTTTACACGCATATCATCAATCAGGGTGGGTTATGTTAGCGACTGAGAGAGAATGATAGAAGTATAGTTCCCATTATTCAGTTTAGTAACCATCATTCATTGTATGTAACATCATAAAGCAAAAACATCATTCCTCTTTATATAATACACTATTATATATTACTATTACTATCTTATACAATATTAGATGTGTCGTTCAGTCTAGTGGAGGTGCAAGGACTTATATACCATTCTCATGTATACACTATACTTTCGAAGAAATTCCCCCTAATTCAGTGTATGCTTTATATATTCTGATACAGTTTGGACACACACAATATTGAAGCGTTTTTTTTTTAGAATAAAACTGAAAAACTTCGAAAGTTTTCTCATTATAGTAATTACTTTAGAGAAGTAATTAGGTAATACTTCTAAAGTATCTGGTAATTAGGAAAAGTGATGATGAAAAAAGGAAAAAACATGATAAAAACAGCTATCTTATTCCCGTGAAGGCAAAGTCAGTGTTGACCAAGCAACGTGATAAAAAGTGGAAAGCTACAGTTAGTAGCGCCCTAGGTAGCGAAGGCGAACTAAACGGCGTGGGAACTGCGGCGCGCTTACCACACACTCCCTATTCAAATCGCTGTTGTCAGGCCTTGGTCCTTCATGGGCTGTTGCGCCATAGGTTTTTTTTTTAGTTTGTACATAGAAGATTATAAAAGTCAAGCAAAGAGAGCAGTGTTGTTCTAATGATAGTTTAACAGATTAGCCAACTAGTAGAGAAGCTTTTTAAAAATGCTTCTTGATAGAAAGTTAGGTGAAGACTACTTGTTACTAGTTGATTACTTCTTGGAAGTTGTTGCTTGTCTATAAATTACTTTGAGAATGGACTGTAGATTCTTGAGAATTATTTGTACTATAATTCTTGAATTTGTTCTATAATTCTTCATTTGTACTATAATTATTTGAAAAAAAACAGTGGGAAATAATTAATAGTTAAAAATGTTAACAAGAGGTGGCATTACAAAGTAAAATAAAAAATAAAGAATATTTTAAAATCATACTCCTGCAGTTACAAATATAAAAATAAATATTTATTACAAGTAAATTATAATGAAAAAAAAAAATTTATTACAATTATTGATGTTTATAAAAGTTGTAGGTAATTTTAAATAAAGTTATAATATTAAAAGAAAGACATCTAATTATGACGTAGTCTAACAGGATGTCATAATGCAAGTGACCTCATTATTTCAAATTAGTAATTTAGTTCAGTATCTTAGTGTTCATTACATCAGAGCTAATTACATTTTCTTCATGCAGACTATATCCTTTGCAAATAGGATTTTATGGGAAATTTTGCATCCTAGGAGGGATTTATCTAAGTGGTTTTTGAAAAAATAATTATGGAAAGTAAAATTAACAGAGAAGAGAAACTGTTTTATTAACAGATAATTAAAAGAGAAACTGTTTTATTGTATAATGCATTAACAATTTCATTGGTCCATTCATAACAGCAGCCACTCGTAGCAACCTCTTATAGCAAATGGCCTCATCACTTGAGTTATGTAAAGTGCATACAATATTAAAATACACAGTCAAAAAAAAGAAAAACGTGTGGCTGAAAGCATAAATTAAATTTTCCCCTAATTGAGCTGCGGGGGGGGGGGTATTGTTTATTAACTGTACTTTAAAAAATATCGAAGGAGAAAAAGAACAGGTGAAAATTGAAAAGAAAATAAGAGAATGTTGTTAGCCTAATTGGCGGCAATAAAATCAAATTGAGAAATTGCGTAAGAGGAAGAAAAGCTGGTTAGAAAAAAGATTACTTTCCCGAAGGGTCTTCTACTTTTCAATGATTGGTTAGTATGTTCATTGTCAGTGAACATTTTCTTCATCGGTATCTTATTTCTGATAAAAGAAAGAAAAAAAAAAACATTTTTCATTTCACCATTTTCTTCAGGGAATATTTTAATAGTAATCACTATTAGGGAAAAATTGTGTTATTTTTAATATAATATTGGCAGCAAATTTAATAAATAAAATGTTTTAAATTTAAATCATAATTCACTATATTAAGTAAAATAACCACTTTATTCAAAAAATTTATATTTACAGAAATATATTGTAATACAGGTAAATATGTTACCGGCAAAGTATGAAATCAGGCATTATGTACAATGCCTAGGCATTTCATATATTACCTGAAGAAGTTAGGAATTGTGTAGAATTCAGCCCAATTTCATACTTTGCCTTGGGCATTCTACTGAATAGGCAAGGTGTAGGCAAGTTACCTTCCCTGTACAGCCAGAGCGATTACATCATTTTTGGGAGGTATGTGTTCAGACTTGAAACATCAAGAATTTTTGTGTACTCTATCGGTATAATTTTTAAAAATATATATAAATCTAACCAAACACATCTTCGTAAATCGTAAATGCTAATCATCCGTCCTTCTTTAAGCCCCATAAACTACTAACATGTGTAAACAGTCGAGGTAGATCGCAAAACTTCTCCCTCTTCTCCAACCTCATTGATAGGCGGAGTATCGACAGTGATAGCGAAGCAACGACAGACTGTAGACTGGGTTGAGAAACTTGGACCGCTGCTTGAGCAACTTGTGTGAAGGTCTCTGATATATATATATATATATATCATCGAATCCGTTCTTGTCAGAACGAATAATTCATTTAAATATACTTGTGAGATCTTAAATGTACCTATGAGCGAAGGAAAAACCAAGACAGTGACCACATACAGAGGGACTACATGTGCCATGCTATGTTTACAATACTGGTTAAGTTTTTAGCATTCAGCGGAACCGAGAATGGTCAGAAACTGAGGAACACAGTATCCTCGAAGTGGTTTGTTTTTGGTCCTCTTGGGTCTCTCTCCGTGATTGCTTCCACTTACACGACCGCAGCAATATCTCTGAAAGGGAGAAGAGAACATGCGGCCGAATGGGCAAGACGAATGGGGATAGAGAAGAGTAACATATACGCGAGAGGATAAAAAAATAAGCCTGTTTAAGCAAAATTATGTTAATGGAAATGAAGTAGCAAATGTAACTTATTTTCTTATTGAAAAACTAACAAAACTTAAATCCTCTTAAAAAGCACAAAATAATATTAATAGATTAATATTGTTTATATAAATGAATTTATGATCTTGAAATAAAATACAACATGATATCTGATTGCTAATAATATCTTTGCAAAAAGCCAAATAGTAGCATTCCTTCGGTAAAGTTTAGCAGCAACAACTCGGCCATAATTAATATGGCCATTAATAGATATAGTTTTTCAGTCTTTCCATACTTTGCCTAAGACGACGTAGACATTTTATAGAATGTCTAGGCAATTTATAAAATACCTAGCCCAAGTATGAAATAAAAGGATATTTCATACTTTGCTTAAGGTAGCTAGGTAATGTATGAAATGCCTAGGCTTTCTATAGAATACCTGAATTTCATACTTTTCCGGTAACATATATATTTAATACAGAAATCTTTTGGTTTGGATTATGCTAAACTATAGAATTTAACGGCAAATAGCAATTCCTACAATCATAGCTATCTTGATCATTGAAGAGCCAATTTGATTGGTAATTTCTTCGTAGTGGTAGTATTTCAGGCGGAGAAGAATTAATTTGCCATCTTATTGTGCCAGGCGCTGGTGTTTTTATGTTCTATAAGAATCGAGAAACAGCCATAGAAATACTCCTTAGTCAACTTGTAATGGAACATCCGGAAATCTGTATTAAGATTAAATCAGGAAGTGACGTACAGGTCAAATTAGAATTAAAAGATATTTTATATGAAATTTGATTTCATATTTTAAGCATTAGGACTTTGTAGTTAAGTAAGTATAAAATATTTCAAAATGGATACATTAGAAGGACCGTTTAAGAACATTTATAAGAGTAATTGAAAAAAAAGAAAAGAAAACAGGAAGATGTCAATGTATCAATAGTAAATATAATGCAATATTATGAGAAAGTAGACTAGCCGTTATTCTGAGGCACACAAGCATTCCTGCGGGGTTAGCCCAGGCTTACGACATAAATAACTTATATTTATACCTTTCAGAATGTTCATAATATGCCACCATAAAAGGTTTGATGTAACTCACTATCTTATATGCAAAACACACGCACAAACACACACTGAAATAAATACGTGAAATGAACAAGAACAAATTAGAAGCTAGAAAATGTTCAGCATTTCCCCCTTTTTCTTCAGTTACTCATCTTTAATGTTATTAATCTAGGAATGTTATCTCAAAATTTACTCCAATTTAAAATCTTAAGAGATAAAAATCTGGTATAAAACAGTCATAAGAATCAATTGTAACTGACACATCGAATTCAACGCTTAACTGCCCTTAACAAAAACATGTTAGATGGAGGGTGGGCATATTGTTAGCTTCTCAGTAAATAGCAGGATAGTAAATCTGATTAACTAAGATTAGCAGTCAGTGCCCCACTTTCAATAATATTTGAAATCTGTTATACATTCCCCCAGAACCCCCTCAAAAGTCAGTTTTCGTGGAAAAAAAGGTTTCAAATAGAAGTGGTATAACACTGCAGTTACCAATCCAAGTTTAAACAAAATCGTTGTTAACTGTTTTCTAGAAAATTTCCAAAAACCTCCGAAACTTATTCGGTAAAACTGTATTTCCGGTTAACCAATTTGTTTCAAATTTGTAATATTTTCAATATTGCTTTTATTGTATCATCAAATTAAAGATTGTATATATTACTTTACATTATAGTGTAGTGGCACTTTATAGTAAAACTAAAAGTGAAAACCCCAAAGCATTTCAAAAATAATTTAAAAAAAAAATAATGTTTCAAATAGAAGTGACAGGGTGAGTAGGCGAATTTTTTGTTAAAGAAAATCTTTAGAACAGTTTTCAAGAAAATTGCAAAAAACTGAAAAAACAATTCACTAAAGTTGCACATACGATTGATGGATTTTGACGAAATAACTGAATGACAGATGCGATAAATGGTAACCTGGATGGAACAAAAATTAGCTGCCTTAATTTTTTCGTTTTTGAAGTATTTTGTAACATAGAATATCCGTTAAATACATTTTTTTTTCGTACAATCGTGATTGTCGGACATCAAAAATCGTGATTTTCGGTGAAAACTCAATTTCGAAAATTTGAAACGTCGCGGTACATTTATAGTGGTTAGAGAAAGAAAAAAAAACAAAGAGAAAATAATTCCATTTAAAACAACATTTTCATATCATGTTACTTTGTAAATACCCAAAGAAAAAAATATGAAATTCTATTTACCACAAAAATGCGATTTTTATTTAAGTTCTCTCAAATTCATACAAAAAATGATAAATTTCTAAAAAAAAAAAAAGGAAAAATACATAATTATCTGTTTCAAATATCATAGTAATTCACTGAAGGGGAAGAGATTAATTAGCTCAGTGGTTAGCGCACTGGACTGACTCCCACGCGGAAGACCCGGGTTCGGTCCAGCTGTGCTACCCTTAGAATTTTTCTTGCTAGGAGCTTCTCAGCACACTGCCCTGGTGATTGACAGTGTTGTCTGTAATGAGAGAACACTATCCGAAGGCAGGAGTGCACTGAGAATGACCAAAGATGTTGACGCACCTTAAATTAAAAAATAATCCACTGAAAACAAAATTAGGAAAATCTATTGACGGTTCCATATTTATCTTAATATGAGAAAGTAACTTCAATTTTATTCATTCTGAAAACCTGACTTTTTTTTTTCTCGAAAAGTAGGTGAAATTAATTTCTTAAAGAAAATTTTAATAACTCCAGATTTTTGCTAAATCTAAAAAGCCAGGAACCAAGAAGAAATTGTAATAATAAATCCAAAAGGAAGTAGGTCGCGATTAAAAATTATAATGAACACAAAAGGCACTGCTGGAAATTAAGTTATATTGAACACGTGCTTTTGTGTGTTTTTGTGTGGGTGTTTGTATGTATGGTATATTCTTTGAATTTGACAATAATATCCTGTGGGAGGGATATAAAGCAGTGGTTTTTAATGAAGATTTTATCCCCACCAAAGTAATTTCCGGCAATTGTAATTAGTTCCTTTTTAACACACATTAATATCGTGGTTTAAGCTGAAATTAATGTTTTTTTTCTTTTTTTTTTTTTTAAATCAGAAAGGAAAGTAATATTTTTTAATTTATCATATTCTATGAAGCATAAAATTGTTATTAATAGCTTTGTGTAGTAAAATCATATAGTTTGAAAAATTAAATACAACTATGAAGAAATGAAGAAGTTAAAATAAAATAAATATTTGCTTTGGTTGGGTCCGAAAAATTGGAAAGCATCAGAAATATTTTTATCAGGATAACGCCTGAAACCGGTCGATGATCACAAAATGAAGCAGACTGTCACGGAAAATAAATATACTAGTTGTTATATTCTCTTTAATAAGCTAAAATAATCTATAGCTCTCTTTAAAGTTCAGTATCACCGAAATATTGTGCTTTTCTAACTAAACCAATTAAGGGCGGTACTTTATATAAACGACCTCAATATTTCCCACATATTAATTATCGCAGAAAAAATTATTTTTAATAAATGTGTTAAGATCTGTATTTACATATACTTGATTTAGCGACAATCATTTGAGCCATTCACGAGAAAATTCCAAAAACTGCAATAACAATCAATTTGATTAAAGTGTAATAATTTTCGATAAATCAAAACCTTCCAGTTGGATCCTCTAGCGATACTCAAATGGAATATAAAATTTGAAATTTTTCTTTTTAATTATAGATAGATAGATAGATAGATAGAAATACTGTATTTAGTTTTTTTTACAAAAACATTACAGGGGTTCTGTGTTTGCCCATATTTTTTACAAACTAAAGAAAAAATAAAACATGCTTACAAAAACAAAAAAAGAGAAAACAAAAGCTACTAGAATACAAACTATTAATAAAATGAATATGAACTTTTCATACATAATACATAATTTCTATTACCGACAAAATTATTCTAATACAATACTCATTATATATTTATATATATATGTATAATGATAATTATATAATTACTCATTTTTATCCAAAACTTTTTTTTTTTTCAAACCTATTTACAACTTAGTATTAAAATTTGATAACTGTGGTATTTATTCATTTATTACAAATGCTCTTAATTTTAGAGCGCCCGTCGCATAATAATATAGTTTATTTAAATGTTCTTCAGAGGTAATGGTCAATAATTTAATTAAAGTAGTATTATTGTTTTCATTATCTATAATAAGGTGTTTTAAGTAATGATTCCTAATAGGGGAGTAAAGAGGGCAATGGAGTAAGAAGTGTTCCAGTGTTTCATTGGCATTTAAGTTACATAATGTACATAATTCCTGAGAATCAATAACTTGGCATCCACCCTTGCTATGCCATATCCTAATAGATTTGTCACTCGTTAGTCTCATCTGGCTTACCACTCGGAGTTTATCAATCGCAGTCTTATAAGTGAGATATTTTTCCATAACTCCCAAGTTTCCAATATTTCTGTAAATAGTGTTATAGCCAGAGTGGAGTACTCGCTCAATATCCAGTGAAACAACATGATTGTTCCATTTTGTTACTAAGTCTGAAATTTTACTATCTAAATTCTCGACATTCTCAGTAAAAGCAATATCAGGCTCCCCTAACACACTTAGCCAATTCTGCAACTGTGAAAACCAATTCCACTCCACTCCATTACCATCCAGTTTATGTAAATCCTTAAGTCTTTTAAAACATAATTTTGGAAGTCGGTCATCACTCATTTTTAAAATTCTTTTCCAGTAATTAAGAATTCTTTTTAAAATCTGTGAACTCAGAGGATAACGCCCTGATTCTAACCTCACCATGTAATCAGGAGTGTTTCTGGGCCAACACATTATTTGTTTGAAAAATTTTACCTGAGCTCTCTCCACTACATTCAGATATCTACTACTCCAAATTTCTGATCCGTATAGGAGAGTGGCAGAGACTATGGCATCAAATAATTTAGTTTTAGGCTCCCAGGATCGACTTTTACTTTTTGACAGAATATTAATTACTTTGCCTATTTGAGGGGATGTTTTACTCAAAAAATATTGGGCAGTATATCTAAATTTGGTATTTGAACAGAATGGGACTCCCAAATAAACATAATTAGTTTCAAATAACAAAGGCTTATCCTTCCAGTATATACTTTTAAAATTTCTGGACCTATTCGATCGACTAAACGGGATAATTTTCGTTTTTTCTGGATTTAAAGCAATGGAGTTATCATTACAATATTTCTCTAACACTTTTAACTTTTCCACGCTATCTCTCCATGACTGACCAAATATAAGAATGTCATCCGCAAAGAGCAACATCAATAGTTCTTTTCCTGAGTTTACACTAAGACCCGTGAGATTATGTTTTTCAAAAAACTGTATTATATCGCATATGTAAAGCACAAATAAAAGAGGGCTCAAACATTCGCCCTGAAGAACTCCCTGGGTAATATTTATGTCTTGACTATATCTATTATTTATCTTTAAACATAATGTGGCGCCATCATACAAATTTTTTATTATTCTTATCAATTTTCCGCTTAATCCAAGACTATATAATTTAAGCCATAATTTGTTTTGATTCACCGTATCAAACGCTTTTTGGAAATCAACAAATATTCCCAAGAAATAACTCTTTTTCAATCTTGTATGTATGTTAAGCATGGCATTCAGTGTGAACAAATGGTCCAGACACCCTCTTCCTTTTCTGAATCCGGCTTGTTCTTCCGGTAAAATATTATGTAATTCGGCCCATTCATAAATTCTTTTACTTAATATACTAGTAAACAACTTGCAAATACAATTAATCAGAGCAATTCCTCGATAATTATCTGGTACCGATCTATCTCCTTTTTTATAGAGCATGGACATCTGAATTCTGGACCACATCTTGGGAATATTTTCTTTATCAAGGATTACATTAAACATATTTAAAATATAATGCTCCCATTCGGGTGTTAAATGTTTATAAATTTCATTAGGTATTTTGTCTAAACCAGGAGATTTCATATTTTTACCTTCCATTATTGCCAGTTGTAGTTCTCCTAAATCAAAATCCCTATCTAGAAAAGGATCAATAACAGAGTGAAATGTATTACATAGGTTAATTTTCTGAGGATAAACATTTTTAAAAAATTCACTCCAGGTTGTTAGATCTATAACATTTCGATTATATGGTTTTGCATTGTAATACTTTACTAAGCTCCAAAACTGTTTACTATTCTTAACATTAGAAAATTTGTTTATAAGTTCAGAATTAAATTTATGTTTTTCTTTTTTAACAATGTTTTTATACGCTTTCTTTATATTTAAAAAATCTGTAAGTAAATTTGAATTATTTATATTTTGCCTATACAGTTTATATTTTTGTTTAACTTCTTTCTTAATAAGTTTCAACTCGTCATTAAACCAAGATTGATTACTGTTAAATTTCTTAGGATAATCATTAACTTTTCTAGAAACAATCATACCGCAGCTTATTAAAGATCTGTAAACCGCTACAAGAAAATTTGAATTTAGATCATCTATATCAGAACTATTGAAATAGATATTATGGCAGTATAAATTATTTTGAAACAATTTCACACTATCAATATTCCATTGGACAGATTCGTAATATTCGGCATTACCGCTTACTTCACCAGGGCAGCTTCTGATAATGTCAAAATTGAATTCAAGCTGACACAACAAATGACAAGACAATTCAGAAAAATGAATTACTTTAAAATCTTTAATTATATTTAGTGATGCCAAATTTGTCCAAACTTGGTCAATAATACTACTACCATTACTACTGATATAAGTAAAGTTGCCTGGGGTATCCGAAACACTTCTACCATTGCACACAAACATTCCTCTAGACACCATTACATCAATAAGCTTATTACCTCTGAAGTTAATTGTTTTATCTAGCACAAATCTCTCCCCAGTTATATTAAGACCGTCAAAAAAATCATTTTCAAAAGAATTTAAATTTCCTATGCGGCAGTTGTAATCCCCTCCAAATATTTTACATATATTATTTGAATACTTAACTTCTAAATCAAACAAAACCCGATCAAGCGACTCAGTACAAAATTCAATATCGGCTGTAGGTGGCCAATAGAAATTTCCTAAAATAAACTGTTTGTCATTTAAAGAAAAACGAACTATAATATAAAGCTGTGTGATCTCAACAATTTCGACATCATTAACTGTATTTTGAATTAATACCAGCAGACCGCCACTAGCGCGCCCTCTAGACTTATCTCTAACTGCTTTACTATAAAATACATTATATTCACTTAGATAATCAGGTAATTTCACTTCATTCAGAGCCCAAGTTTCTGTTAGGCAAATTACATTTAATTTTCCTAGTACATCTCTTTCCTTACAATCTAATTCGAACAGATTTTTAAAACCATTCATATTCCAAAAACCAAATGATAAGTTTTCAACATTAAATACTGATTTATTACATTTAGTAGAGTTACCTGATTGTTCAAAGCCATTATTAAACGAACACATTCTTTGCTATGTAGCCTTATCTTTCACTGCATTCACTTCCTTGGCCTCCACCATAGTTTTCTGGTCAAATCTTTTGATGAAACTTTCTATCGACTTGAATTTTCGTAACGGAGGAGAGGTTTTTGATTCCGCCTTCCGCTTAGAGGTTCTAGGTGTTCCTCGGTTTCTTATACTCACATATCGAGGGTTATCTTTCACCATGGAACTACTGTTTGGTAACACAACTTCTTCATTTGAAATAACTTTATCAGTCTGAGAAATACTTTCAGAATTTAGTGGTACCAAACATTCTACATCATCAGTTAATTTAAATAACTTTTTACAATTCTCGACAGAGTATTGAGATCCATTAACCACAAGTTTATTTCTCCTAATATAGGCCAGCTGATTTTCTTCACGAGCTTTAAGCAGATATGGCACTAATTGTTTTCTATCTTCCCTCACTTCCGGAGAAAAATCCTCTGAAATAAAAATGTTACTGCCTCGTAATTTTTTTGCTGCCTTGAGAATTTCAAACTTTTGCCAAAGACAATGTAATTTAACAAGAATGGGCCGTTCACCTTTAATTTTCCCCATTCTGTAAATATCACTGATATCAGTTGGCATCAATGTAATTTCCAATTTAGTTAAAAATATATCTCTCACTAAATTCAAAAGGTCCGTTATAGTTTCACCTTGCTCTTCTTTTACATTAAATAATATTAAATTATTTCTTCTTTGAGATTCATTCAAATTTTTTACTTCACTTTGTGTTTCATCTAAAACTCTTATTATGTCAATTTGTATGCTCTCCAAATCTGAAACTCGCTGCTTAGTATTTTCAAGTTGATCCCTGTAAATTTGAAATTGTTCATTACCTTGGCGGATTTCAACTTGCAGACCTTTAATCAAATTCGCTATTTCTTCTAATGTAATTTTTTCAGTCATATTCAGTTTTGTTAAAATATTCTCAAATTAAATTAAATTTATGATCAAAGCCCTGAAGTGCTAGTAGATTTGTTAAAGTATAATAATAAAATTGTATTTACTTTAGATATATTAAAGAGGCAAAGTTGGATTCAAACAAATATATTGTTTATTTACAATCTCGCAGTCTTCTGAACAAATACCCCTACCACGCCACTAAATCTGTTCACTGCTCTCCCCTCCAATTCACTTACTCTCTGCTATATATGATAGTTTCACTATTCATTCAATATTTCAATCACTTATATTTAAAAAACTGTTCGATAAAAATGCTTGAAATTTTACCACAATAACGTACTAGTTTAGTTGAACGTACACATCAAAAATCACAACGTAACTCTCTATATAAACACCGTTTTACTTCGAAAAATACAGAGCCGATCTTACTCGTGTCAGAGGTAACACAGAACTCCTTTTTAATTATATTGTTCACACATATATCCATGCACCCACTTTTCTAAAAATCACTTTTTTTGACTCAAGCAATGTAAATACGTTTACTTCCGGTGGAAAACTTAATTTCGAAATTCTAACACGATTGTCACATGTCTTCATCCTACAATAATATAGTAAGCGGTAGTAAATGTACTGCTTATATTCACTGGATAGTAGATAAAATAAATAAATAACTTCCGGCCTTGTCAGAGTTATATACTCTGTTTTGAACTACAATAAAAATAATGGGCCATGAAATTGATTAATGGCTCATTAAATTAAACTAATTACTTTACGATGGTATATTTGGTTTAAAATAAATAGAACCTTTCAAAAAGTTTCTTTCTTCTTCTTCTTCTCCTTCTTTTTAAATCAATTGTTTTAAAAAGTGTTGGAATATTATTTTGCTAATTACTTGTGGAAAGTTTAACGAAAGGATAATGATAAGATAATTATTATTCCTACTTTTTTTAACACCTGCCAAATTTTTTATCAAGTTCTTCTTGAGTTCTGAAATTAAAGTTTGTTAATATGCCATTAATATCTATTAAAAAAATTACCTTTTTTTTTTTTTTCTCTCTACTTACTCCTCTCTACTCCCCCCCTAATTGGAGGCAGTAAATTTTTGAAATCGACTTTTTACTGGAAATATATGTTTTTCAGGTATCCTGAATACTAAGAAAAGGATTTTTAGAAATGATTTGCGTGTGTGTGTGTTTTTTTAAAAAAATTGGAGATTAATCCCAACGGAGGCACACCCTTATAATTTCAATTTATATTCAGGATGTGTGAGAGGAGGACAATTTTTTGGATAAGAGGGTTAAGATGGGTAAATATAGAATCATGGAATTAATATGTGTTATTGTGTGAACCAAATATCTCAAAAATGAAAAAGCACAGGAAAACTTGGTATTGCGTTTAGATAATGCCACACTGCATCTGATTCAAAAGTTTCGGGCAAAATCCATCAACCGGAAATCTAACTTTACTGAATTTTTTGTTTTTCTCTCAGTCTTTTCCATTTTCGAAAACAATTCCAAAGATTTTTCTTAAAATTTCGTATACTATCTACAAACAGTATCGTATAAATATCTATCACTGTAACATTAAACTTTCCTCCAAAGTACTGCTCCATTATTATTGGTTCTTACGCCTGTAATTGATAACACATCTATTTTAATAATTATATACATCAGAAGGATTGTTAGAAATTCAAAATTGAAGAAAATCTGTTAAACGGAAGTGCGATTTTACAGAATATATTTTTGAGTTTTTTTGGGAGGAAATTTTCTGGAAAGCAACTATGCCGATTTCCTTTAAACTTAAAATACTAACTGATAAAACTATCACTTTTAATTTTAACATTTTTCCCAAAAAAAATCTGGTATGTAACACTCACACTCCTGTTAATACAATTATATATGAAATGACAGATTTTCTTTTGAACTCGAATTTTATATATTTGTCCCTCTATATAAATATAGAGGCGGTGGAGCAATCTATCTGCTTATCTTGGCAGGTAGAGAAGTGATTATATTGTGGCCTTGTAGTGCGCACCAGAAACACTGCACCAACTGCATATAATATTTGAAGTTTAACGCCAGAAATACCGGACAACTATCCAAAATTAATTTTTTTTTTTTTGAAAAATGTTTCAAATAAAAGTGATAAATAAGAATTCATTTGTGTACATAGAAGGGAAGGGGTGTCAATTGATTACAACTGGGGTTTACAATTTTGAGGCCGCTATTAATAATGGTCGGTGCTGATGATAATTTCTGGTTGGAACAGGATTTGTGCACTGTTCAGTCATCGGACTTGGTACTGAGAATGAGAAGTAATCATTGTTTGTCATTGGACATAAATCATGCTCTCAATTTTCAGTACAATACAATCTACAGGACTGTGGGCGCACTAGCCGAGACAGAAAGTTACCTTCGTCTTAGAATTAATTTAAAAAAAATTAAATTTAAATGCCGAATCTGGTTGCCTTCAGCCTTCAGACAACTTGTAAAGATACTCCATCCTTGGTAGATACTATTCGATTATGGCTATTGAGATGTATATATTATGCAACAGAGCGCTAGAATCGTTGAACCATATTTTATTTACTTGCCTTGCCTTGAATCACTTAAGATTGACATATTTGCATGACTATGAATGCAGTCACTTTCTACACGCTATGTCCCTGAAATGTGACTGGTGATGTTGAGTTGTCGTAGTTTATAGTGGCTTGAGCGATTTTGTAAAAGGGCTTGTAAGTATATATGTTTAAGAGAGTGAAGTATCAGAAATAAGAAAGTAGTCACCACTGCTAACAATAAATATAAATTCTATTGAAATAATAACTACAAGTTATTTGCAAGATATTATAAACTTATTAATATGCACTGATCCTAAGAGAACGAAAAAACAAGTGTTCTGCTTCGGTGTTTACAACAAAACTATATCTTAATAATGATCTAGAATAAGGCAATCTCTATCAACTGGCATGAGTTTTAAGAGCGATTCCTGAAGCAATGTTCTGGCTTTGAAAGCAGAATGCAGACTGTCTTGAAGGAATGCCCTCTCTAACGGGGGATTTTCTCTTATAAAACAGTTGGCCAAGTGGCACTGTTATTTTCCTAACGGATTCCTGTGCTTTTGTCTCTTTAGCTACCAACAATGACCTTACCTTACCTTAAAATTATTTCATTTAAAATATTTTTCAAAACTATTTATTTTTGCATTTCTTCTTCCACTACTGCCTAAAGGAAATTATGAATTAATAATTCCCCGTCATTTGTTTAATTTGATTTACCCTAAGTATTCGTCTATAGTTTAAGTTGGATGTATATTTATTTTCTTAGCATTGTCCTGAATTTTACTTTTCTGTTTGTTTTTGTTTCCGATGAAGTGTCTTTTATTTATTTAATATTTAATTAGGTAACATATTTAAATTCCTTTAATTGATTTTTTATAATTTGTTTTATTTTTATAAACTAAATGAGTTATGTTTTATTTTACGTTGAATTTTGTATTCTATTTATTTTTCATTTTTGTAAGTTTGTGTTGCCCCATTTCTATTTATAAAAACTGAAGTTTAAACAAATAAATTAATATCTTATCATTTGTTTATTTGTTTATTTGCCTGTACATATTTACAAAATATAAGAGGCTCGTCATTATAAACAAACTAATTCATTATAACTTATTGTCATAGATGTTGGCTGTGTGCGACCTTTATACTTATTTATATAGACATATCTTTATAATCTTTTACATTTTATTAGTTCTATGTTCAGTTTAAGTGTATCTGTTCATTTAAATTGTTCTACACTGTAATTTTCTTGGAAATATTCATCCAAATTATAAAATGTGCTTTTCATAAGAAAACCATTCAGCTTTTTTTTGAATGTTGGATCACTCAGTTCTCTAATTTCTCTTGGAATATGGTTGTAGATTCTTCCAGAGATTACTTTCGGACTACATTCTGTCTTGACCAACCTGGTTTTAGGTATGTTTATATCACACTTACTACGAATGTTGTAGTTATATTGTTTGCTCCTGAAATCCTTGTTTGTTTCTTGTTTCTGTTTCAGAGCATGTCTGTATATGAACAGAGAGGATAGTGTCATAATACTCAGCTCTCCAAATAGTTTTCTACAACTGTCTCGAGCTTTTTTCTTTAACATTGTTCTTATAGCTCTCTTTTGGAGCTTGAAAATCACCTTGGCTTCAGATGCGGCACCCCAAAGCTCAATTCCATAAGCCATCCGAGAGTGAAACAAGCCGAAATAAGCAGTTTTTAATACCTCAATTGAGACTACCTCCCTGAGTCTTCTAATCAGGAAAATTACTGTGGCCAATTGCTTGCTGAGGTTGTATATATGGCTTTTCCAAGAGAGATTAGCGTCTACCGTTATTCCCAGAAACTTCGCAGGTGAGTCTGTTTCTTTTTGACTTACTGTAAAAACTTTCCTGCATGTTTTTTCTTTATTTAAAATCAATTCATTTACTTGTAGCCATTTTTCTAGTTGAATAAGACTCTTACTGGACCTTGTAATAACTTCTTCCAGATCTTTACCTCTTGTGATGAGAGTGGTATCATCCGCATATAACAGAAGTCTTTCAGTGCAACATCTGTTGACCTCACTGTAGTAGATCAGAAATAGAAGCGGTCCCAACACTGAACCTTGCGGTACTCCGTGTTTCACCACCTTTTGCTCTGAATTTTCACCTTTCTGATGTACATACTGCCGTCTGCCAGTCAGATACTGCCGAAAAACAGATAGCTCTTTACCTTCAATGCCATAATCCCGAAGCTTCTTCAATAGTAAGGTATGTGATACCATATCAAACGCCTTTGTCAGATCGCAGAAAGTAACTTCACAAGTTTCGGCCTTTTCAAAGGCCTGATATATCTCTTCGACCAAGGCACATACAGCATCTATTGCAGAATACTTTTCTCTATAACCGTACTGACTGTTAGAAAATAATTCGTTTTCTTCACAGAACGCAGACAACTGGCTGGCTACTACTGATTCAATTATTTTAGAAATGACTGGCACAATGGCTATTGGACGGAAGCTGGCCACATTATTAGTATCCCCTTTTTTATAGACTGGTAAGACTTTTACTATTTTCAACACATCTGGAAAAGTTCCATTTTTTAAACACATATTTATCAGTTTTGTAAGGGGTTTTATGTAAGTGAATACAGTCTTTTTAATAAAATAATTTGACAAACCGTAGTGGTCTTTAGTTTTCTTCTCCTTCATTCTCTTTACAGCAATTAGCACACTTTCTTCACTAACTTCATCAAATTTAAATGAAATTGAGTTTCCATTCTGACGCCGAGTTATTTGCTGAATGGTATACCTTGGCAAACCACCTTTGCTTATTTCTGGTTGTTCAATGAAGTAAGTGTTTAGTTGTTCAGCATTCAGGTAAGTATTAGTCCCTTTTGTAACATTTTGTGCTCCCTTTATGATATCCCAGAATACCTTATTATGATTATGTGAGCTCATTACTCGATAATCATTGGCTGATTTTTTGGCCTCTTTTAGATCACTCCTATATTTCTTCTTTAGATTTTTATATTTTTTATCCAGTTGCTGGTTGCCATTTTTAACCAGTTCATAAAGTAGATCTAGTGTACATTTCTGCTCGTGGAGCTCAGTCGTATACCAGTTTTTCCTTTGTTTGAAAGGTTTTTGTGCAATTACTGGAAAGCATAATTCATAATAGTAAATTACTATGTTAATAAATATGCAAAAATCTTTATCAACATCTTTGGTAATGAGTATTTCCTCCCAGTCAACTTGACTGACTAGGTAGTTAAACATATCTATGAATTCCTCTTTGAGGGGCCTAATAAAAATCACTTTCTTTTCAACATTTCCAGCCGTATTCTGAGGTACATCATACCATACATTAATATACTGTCCTAAATGGTCACTAATATGATGATTACTTATACCTACATTAAAACTATTTACATTGATATTTGTGATAATATTATCTATACACGTATTAATCCTAGTAGCTACACTTAACGTTAATTGAAAACCATAATACGTACAAATGTTTCTAAAATCTAAAACTAATTTATTATTTTTTAAAAAATCAATATTGAAGTCGCCACATATCACAGCCTGTTTTCTTAACTTAAATAAGTAGTTAAAAACATTACCTAAAATCACAAAAAAGTTATCACAGTTATTATTTGGAGGTCGGTACACTGTCACTATCACTACTTTTCCAAATTCTATAGCTGCCAGCTCACAGCATTTGCGTGGATAGTAATCTAAGTTTAATGAAAATCGGCAGAGTTAGTAAAGTCGCACTTGCGGTCGATGGATTCTGGCTGAAACTTTCCGTCAGATGCAGTGTTAGTATATAAACGGAATATCAAGTTTGACTTTCCTGCTACTTTTCGTTTTTGAGATATTCTAGTAGAACCCACACACACGCACACACACAATTCGCTAAAAACCTTTTCGTTTTTAGATCTCAACGTATGTATTTCCGGTGAAAACTAAATTTCAAAAATTTCGCACGATTGCAATACTTCCTCTTACTTCCCCCGAGTAAGTGAAAGTAAAAAAAGCGATTTTTGCAGTTGTGCGGAATTAGTGGCGTTAAAGTTGAAGTGTTACTTGATTTGTTCAATATTGGGACGTTGTCTACTTAATTATCACAATATATCTATAATTTGATCACAATTCTCTATTTGCCTGGTTAGATAATTCTCCACCACTACCTCTACATTTAAAGTAAGAACAAATGAGTAAAATCTGAAAGATAAAGGAAATTTGTCATTTTATATGATCGTATTAAAACAGTAAAAGAAAGTTGTAAGTGTGTTTCACATTTTTCTTTTTAAACTAATATGTACATAACAATTTTCTCATCCTAGGAGCCTCTATAGCTCATCGCTCGGCAATGGGGAGTGTTGTCTGTAGCGAGAGAACACTGCTCGGAGGCCGGTAGTGCACTGAGAAGGTTCCGAAGGCTACAACAGATCTTTCAAGCTGCAGTGTAAATCCTTCCAAAAAAAAAAATTTGACACGATTTCAACACTTCCTCTTACTAGGAGTAAGTGAAAGTAAAAAAACAATTGTACTTTGTAGGGTGAAATGTGGTATACTAATAGAAAGACTTCATAACACGGAGACTGTGCGGGTATAGCATAACTCTTTAAGTTTTGATGTTCGTTATGACTGCTGTATTCCATGTAAAAAAAGAAATGGACCGAACCTCAATATCCTTATAACTCTTTATTAAATCACATTCTAATCCTTTAGTCCAAGCCCTCATCTCACATACCTCTCTAGAAACCTTCAAGGCCTCGCGACCTCTTAACTAATTGGTAGTGATTACTGCATGACTACCAATCAAGTCTATCAAGTCATTGCAATTATCATATCAGTTTATTTATTACTTATTGTAAAATTGGTTACAGTTGTAAATTCAAATAGAGTGAAAAAAAAGATGTTGGGATAAAGTGTATTTATGCTATACCCGCAACGCGTCCGTGTTTTGAAGTCTTTCTAATTAGTATACAACAACTCGCCTTGCCAAGTACATTTTAAATTTGAATTGTATTTGTTTATTTCACCAATTCTCACGCTAGAACCCCTCCGCCGCCCCCATTGTTATATACAGAATTTGTGATGAAGATTAAAATCTTAAGTCACCTCTGATCTACAAAACTGTTCAATGCTTCATGGCCAGTTATATTGCAGAGTTCATTTAAATCTATTTAAAAAATGTATAAAATATTATCTTTACTAAGGCTGCAGACTATATTAACACTTTTCTGAATCCAGTGGTGTATGAACTGATAACTCAAAAAAGTTTAAGTCGTCAGCAGTAAAAAAATGGCCGGCACTTAGCACAACATTAATAAATACAAGAATTTTTATAATAAATTAACTTTTTTTTAAAATTGCAAATGTTCATTTAGTCTTGATCCTTTCAATTAATACATTTTGCTTGATAGTATTTAATCTCAATTAATATAATGAATTCATTTAAATTCATGTATTTTGTGCATATATACATATAATGTGTGTCTGTGACATATTGTTTCTATATTTGTATTATGTCATCAGTTTAATTATAATTTAAATACGCCCATTATACTCAGGTGACATGCAGAAATATTATACGTATAAATATTATACATAGAAGTTCTTGATATTACAGTATAACCGTAGAATATATTGAAAGGACACTTTATCTAGTTGTTCGAGCCAATTATAAAATTTTAATCTTTCAGGTTTCCGCAACCATTTTCATGGAAAACACTTCAATGGTTTGTTGACTGGATTATATAATAATAGTCATACACTGGCCACGAATGGTAATTTATATAGGGTTGACCTCAACTTTTTCTATTATAATACTGGCAAATCAGCAAAAGTTTTGCACAGAGCAATTTTGTAAGTCTTTTTTTTTGTTATATATTAAATAGTGATTAAAAATTTTTTTTTTTTAACTTTCACGAACTACACGTGATGAGATTAGTTTTGCAAAATGTAATGCAGATTTTTCCATGAGAATGAATAATTTTATCCCCGATTTTATCTCTGTTAGAAAAATATGAAAAAAAAAGTTTAAAAAATATAAAATAACGCGAAAGTAAAAAAAAAAAATAAAAAAAAAAAAGCAGAAAGTTATATTTGTTTTATTAAAAATGACCTGATTAATAATCAGGATAGTTAAATCGCTTTATACATGACAAAATTGAAATTAATATTGTAATATTTTAGTGCATATATCTTTGTAGTAATAAAATTTCATTTCTCGGAAGGATTTTGTGTGTGTATGTGTGTGTATCTGGGGTGGGAGGGGGCAAACACCATTAATTAAAACTTGATGAAAATTCATTAATATTTTCCATTGATTATAGGCAGAGTGTTTGTGAGACAACACGTGCCACCTACGTTAAACCGGCCCATTAATATTGGATATTGAAAAAATGGTATCATTTTCTTTCTCTTCTATACAATATATATTGTAGAGTGGTTAAGTTTCATTTTTTGTGACAAATTATTTTACAAAAAAAAATAATAATATCCAAACCAGAAAAACAAATAAGACAATAGTAATATTTTTACATTCTCAAAAATGGAATGATTGTGATCATGTCAGAGATTTGGTTGAGTTGACTTTTAACAATTGGTCTTTCATAATCTCTCTCTCACTCTGTTTGTGAAAACAAAATATCTTTTTTAAAAAAATAGAAATTTAAACAAGATTTTCCGTTTAGCTCTAGCATCATAGGAATCGATACGGACATTTCGGTCAATTGAAAAATTTGGTCCTTTTTTTTTTTTAATTACTTTATTTAAATTTACAACTCCAAGTGTAATTGTTCCTGCAACAAGCAACAAAATGACCTACAGGTGATATTAGAAGAGTTACCACTCATTGGTAGCTCACCAAATGAATCAGTTACTGATTTCCATCTTTAGTAGATCGCGTGGCAAGCGCTGCTTCAGATTACGAATGAGATTATCAAATATAGAAATAGATGAGAGCTGGTCTATTACTCGTATTGATTTTTCTTGTATTGGACCAAAGAGTTTGGAGAAAATTTGTCGAGTTTTACAACTCATTTAATTCTTCTACTTTTTTTTTCCCACCACATATGTCATTGCACCATCATTTCATATGCATTGTAATTTGTTTTGTAATTTACCCAAATAAAAAATGGAATTATTTCCCTAATTGACAAATGTAAAAAAAAACTTTTAAAATTTTTATAAATTGTTTCCTTCTGTGTTAATTTATGTTGATAGACTTATTATAATAGAAAGTGAAATTATGATATAACCGATGGTATTTATAAATGTAAATAATAAAGAATTTAAATACAATACCTTAATTAAAGGTAAGTTAAATAATCATCATTTTCCAGACAATTCCAAGTATTATATTTTTACCTGTAACAAAAAAGAACAATAATCATTAGTTTAAAAGAATGTTTAGTTA
Source organism: Triatoma infestans (assembly GCA_011037195.1). NCBI lineage: Eukaryota > Metazoa > Arthropoda > Insecta > Hemiptera > Reduviidae > Triatoma > Triatoma infestans. The sequence continues at coordinate 229,173 of JAAEAF010000555.1, forward strand.
TTTTTATTTAATTTTTTTACTAAAAGACAATGATGGAAGGATCTCGTGAAGAAATAATTCAAAAAGTAATGAAGGTGGTTCTCCTTTAAAATAACCTTCTCTTACTCCAATTTTCAAAATTATAATTGATAAATTTTATAGTATGGGTACCAAATTTAATGAAATTCGTTGAACAACTGATAAACTGTTCAGTAAAAGGCACTACTAATTTTTTTGAAACTCGGAAATTTGGCCCTCTATTTATTTCTAATTAATTTTGTTTGGATGACAGATTGTATAATCAACTATGTTAGCACTTTAGAGAAAAACATAACCCCATTCTTTCCCTAAAAGTGCCCTTAAATGATTGTCCCAGAGTAATGTTTTAAATAAAAGTTGTACATTTTTGTATGTGTAGTTTATATAAGAAGTTTAAAGAAAATCGTCGGAATCATTTTTGAGAAAACCGCAAAAAGTGGAAAAAAAATTATTTTTGTAAAGTGTTAAAGTGAACCCACATCCCGTCATCCGATTTTTTTCAAACTCGGAATTTCAACAACATATTTAATTCTAATTAACATTATCTAGACGAAAGAATTGTCTAATAAACTGAAATAGCACTTTAGAAGAAGCTCTAGCTTCCTCTCCCCCTCCAAAGGCACGCTCCTTAAATGAATTTTTCCGGAGAAATGTTTCAAATCAAAGTTGTAGCTCTTTGTATGTGTAGTTGATGTAAAAAGTTACAAGAAAATCGTTGGAGCTATTTTTGAGAAAATCGTAAAAAGTAAAAAAAAAAAAAAACTAGTAAAGTGGTACTTCCGGTTGAGGAATTTTGACAGATAACGTAGTGTCAGATCCCATGGTTATACTTAAACGGAATATCAAGTTTCAACTTCCTACGGTTTTTCAATTTTGAGTTATGTTGTTCACATACATATACATACAGACCATATATATATATGTTTTACTTTCTCTTACTCCTAGTAAGAGAATGTATTGTAATCGTGTCAAATTTTCGATATCGAGTTTTCACCGGAAATATCCGTTTTGAGGTCCCCTATGTCGTAATATGTATACGATACAGGGGGTCTATATATATATATAGACGATTTGCTAAAAACCACTTTTTTCGACATAGGGGACCTCAAAACGGATATTTCCGGTGAAAACTCGATATCGAAAATTTGACTCGATTACAATACATTCTCTTACTAGGAGTAAGAGAAAGTATAACATAGATTAGATTGTTTCAGATTTTACTTTTAGGCAAACACAAATATACTATTATTAGAGATATTGTCAAATTTGTCTCAATGTGTAAAAAATTAGTTTCTATTTGAATCTTTGCAAACACGATAAAAGAGTACACATTTAGTAAAAGAAGAGAAAGCATGGACAAGAATAGCCAACAAACAGGAAGCAATGAATCATAAAAAAAAGATAAGAGAGCAAAAAATTGTGGGTAAAAAGATCCATCCCTTGGAGTTGTGGCTATATTCTATATAGCATACTACGGACAGACTTACATAGTTAGTAAAATTGCTTTCCTGGTAGTATGAAAATTGTATTAAATATTAAAGAATTTTTTTTTTTTTATACTTCACTCTGAAGGGCAATAAAAATGCATGCAGTCAGGGGAGAATTATCTGCTATTTATGTATGTATGTATGTATGTGTGCGACCGTATCTTTGTGTATGTATGTGCTGTGATGAATTACATCATTGCTGTATTCCAGGCTTTAAATCCCATAAGAGCACACTGACACAAACCAAAATCCATACAGACGTAACAAGCTTTTTTTTTTATACAGATGGTTTTTTTCTACCTGTAATTTAAATGATACATTTGTTAACACCCACTTCACACGATGGTTGCCTGAATGGTTTAGTGACAGTTAAATTAATGCGTATTTTTGATTATTTATTCATGCAGGCTTCACCTCCAAATACTTTGGTTATTATGCCAGATATATAACCAAAATACTACATTCTGAAAGCTTAGGCGCGTAGACCATAGATTTGATTTTATAACTTGTATGGCTATAGCTATATTCTGACTGAATGTAGGACAGAACTTATTTCTTGTTGGGGAGCCATATATAAACGAAAGACTAATCGGTCCAAGTCTGGGCATAAAAAAATAATTGAGTTACTAACTGGTTACTCAGATCGCCAACTACTTACTTTGACTTTTTACTTTTATGGCGTTTTCCTTCATTGAGTTCGCCTCAAGTCAGCCGTTCTCTCCACAGCGTTCTATCCCTCCAATCTCCATCTCTCAATCTTCTCCCCATCATCTGCTCCTCTATCTCTTCGTCCCATCGACGTACTGGTCTTCCTCTTTTTCTCCTTCCAGAAGGGGCCAATTCCGCACTTTTTCCGGCCATCTGTCTGGGGCCATTCGTCACACATGCCCATACTACCTTATCTTTCTCTCCACTACTTTTTGATTTTTCCTTTTCTCTATGCCCATTTCCTCCAGAATAGCCTCATTCCTTATCCAATCCGCCCTTGTCCTCCTCAGACATCTTCGCCAATACTCCATCTCCACAGCATTCACTTTTTTATTAAATTGGCTGAGGTTGTCCATGTCTCAGATCCGTATAGTAAAATTCCCTCTACAATGGAACAGAAGATCCTTCTTTTATTCTCCCTGGATATACGGTTGTTCCAAAGGATAGAGTGAAGAATTCTTACAGCTTTCTTGGCCTGCCCACTTCTTGCCCGCACTTCCGCACTATATCCTCCCTCTTCATCTAGAATCGGTGCCCAAATATTTGAAAGCCTTCACTTTTTTGATTTTGTACCCATCCACTTCCAAATCTTCTTGTACATTTCCTCCGATCACTATGTACACCGTTTTTAAAAATTTCATGCCCCATTGTTCATATTGGCTTTTCAATCTCCTTAACATAAATTCCAGATCCTCTCTGTCCTGGGCAATCACCACTTGATCGTCTGGTCGCCAACTATGTTGACCTAATATGGTCCATTCATATTGCAATCAGCAATGATCGACATAAACAACTCCTAAACCCATGAAGGAATCTCCTTTAAGGAAGGAATTTAAAACATTGCAGCGAATTGGAAGAATTAAAAATAAATCACATCGCACACTCTTGTCTCTTCCCCCCCTTTTTTTAATATTTTAACTGCGCTGTCATTATTATATTTCTTTTATAATAAATATATAATGTAGATATTAGAATATTTCTATATAAGTGAAATCAATTTTATGTAAATTATTCTTAAATATCATTGATAATATTTTCATACACCATAAATCCAGATAATATATATATGTGTGTATAAAACAAAATGTATTTGTGTGTATGCAATATATGTAAAAAAGATATTTACTAAATATTTCGTTGGCAAAATTTATATTGTAAAAAATACTGTTTAGGGATATACACAAGTGGTATTGCATGAATAATAATTGCATGATATCATATTGCCGTGTAAAAAGAAAACTTGTTTCATAAGGGTGGCTTCGTCTTATAAGTGTTGAACTCAGTGGGCACAAACCTTATCAGTACAAAACAGGCGTTACATCTGAACGGTTAACGACCGAAAATCTTTTTCTACTGAAGGAGAATGATAGAAGGCTAACCATGTTCTTTATCCTTTAGTAAGAGAGAGCTTGAGAAAAACAGTGAAATAGAGAAAATCTCTTTATGGAATTTTTCAACACGTATCGTCATCATTTTCTATCGCTTCTTCGTCTTTTAGTTTACAGAAAATATCTAAAAGATGGAAATATGTTTAAGAAAGATTACTACAAGTAAAACTGCCTGTGATTACATCTTCGCTAGTTTTTTTTTTTTATTTTTTTTTTTGAAAAATATAATATGTCGAATAATCGAAAGTCATCTATCATAATGGTGTAGAAAAATCTTTTTAAAGATTAATGATATTCACAAATATTTACATATATATATATTTATTTATTTATTTATTTATTTTATACATATATATTTATTTATTTTATATATATATATATAAAAGTAATTGCTTTTATATTAACAACAACATGGGCTCAATATTACATATTATATTCAGAACATTGTACATATATATAATTTCTTTTTTTCAACAATGATATTTATGATTTATGATCTTCACGAGCGTCCAAGGTTTACGCCCAATAAACATTGTTTTTTTTTTTTTTAAAAAAAAGCTAACATGACTTTTTAGTATGAATATTATATGTAAGATTGGTTTACAGGGAGTATTATATGATTTTTATTTCTTCACATATTTCCACCAGATCAGTAATCACTTTCTGGCCAAATGTGCTTCAGCCAATTCGCTGGTTTTTTCGCTTCTGAAATCTTGCAAGAGCGACAGCTGGAACACTAAATGTAAACTGTATGATTCCATTTCTGAATATTATTTCCAACTTGATTTTTAGATCTCAAGCCTTGGTCTTTTTGTATAATTTAATTAATTATAATTTAATTTAATTAAATCTTCTTCAGTATATGTTCATATAAATGCATTGTTTGTTTGCTTGAGCATGTTTGGGCGGGCTATTTTGTGGAGTTTCCGCTTCTTATTGTTGGACATATGTATGGTTAATTTTCCGGGTTCCCAGTTTTTTCTTGTTGTTTTTTTGTAATTTGAAGAAATGAACAAAAAAAAAAAAGATTAAAATGCTTTTGAGGCTACAAATTGTGCAAATTTTATAACTAATTATTTTAACTTGATGAATTCTTTTTTAGCTTTTTTATTCATCTAGTTGTGTGATTGTTTTAAATAATTTTGAGATTAATACCTAGTTTTTAATTTCCTGATTTTAGCTGTGTTAGAATGGTTTTGTAATGTTATGTATATTTATATATTTTTCAATTGCTTTTATCAGAAAACTCTAGTTTTCTATTTTTAAGAATTTACTATTGTAATATTATGTAACATTGTATTGTTGTTTTAAGTCAACTCCCTCTGTATGCCTTCGGGCCAAAACAGATGTACAAATAAATAATAATAATATTTCCACCAGATCATAAGTAAATTCACTTTCCATAATGGAAGAATTTTTTTCAAGAAATTATATTTCAATATACGTATTATTTGTTTTGTAAATTTAAAATGAAGATCAATTAATAAATTATATTGTGTAAAACATTCCAATTGATATAAAATGTGAATCTGAACTGGCAAAGTTATATAGATATTCAATATAAACTAATATGTCGTCTGTGATTTTACTTTGTTAGTTTGTTTTGTAAAAATCAAATAATGTTTCTTTTGTAACAAATACTAGAATTATTATCTTAATGTAAAATGTTGAACAGATATTTATGAACACATTAACGATATTAATCACTAACTAATAATATATAAGGAGTCAAATAGAAGTAGCTTGAAATTATTTAATTCAAGAACTTTAATAAAATTTAGCAAAGTGAAAGGATGGAAATAAGTAAAACACTTTAATGAATAAGCATTCATTAAAACTTATGAAAAGCAATTATTATTATTTTTTTGTTTGTAAAGTTTCGAATGACCCTATTTATTTTAAACAACCAAAAAAAAACCCTCGTAAAGTAATTAAGATAATTTTGCGTGTCATTAAATCGATTTCATGGTCTATTAGTCTTAGAACAGCTCTAAACTCATTCAAGGTTTTCTTATATTTACTTTTAATTTTTAAATGTACTAAATACTATACGATGAATTGAAAAAACATTTGAACAGAAAATTCATCATTATTGTAATTAATTGTGTAATTACGATTAATTACAATAACATTAGCTACGCTAAGCCCTAGAGATATCCATATTAAGATATTCTATTCTTGGTTCATCTATTCTAAACTTAGTTTTAATAAGTTGATTTATAACTGTTTTAACAAAAAACAGTTCATAATACAGTTCATAATAACATTTCATTTATAATGAAATTAAACAAAAAACAATTCATTAAAATCATTAAATAGACATCATGTTAGGTTACTTAAAATTAATTTAAAAATAAACTAAAATTAAATGAAAGTTTTGTATAATTGTTAATAAATCAAATAAGTTCGTAAAATATATTAAAAATTTGATTCAATAAGCTTAAAAGTAAGATAAATTCGTTTTATATTTTTAACAGAGAGTTTTTTTTTTTTGTTAATATAAAAAGTACCAATAAACTGGAGTAAGAACTCAAGACTATTTCTGGGGTGGGTAAAAGAAAAGCTGAAGATATCCAAAAGGGACTCATCTTAGAATGTTCAGTGAGTTTAGCAAAGTCTAAACTCGTACGAATAATAAAACTTTCCCTGGATTCCACTTCCAGTATGATACCTTAAATAACTTACTTGCTGGTCCCGATCATAACTTTGATAGCTGTGTGACCCTTTCTGAATATATGTTCTACATTTTGTATTAAACAAATATAAAGTTTTATTTATTTTTTTTGTTTCTTTTTAAAAAAACATTTTAATAAAATTAGGCAATATATAAATGTAAAGATAATAAAGTTTTATTATCTAAAGTATACCACTTCAAAATATTACATTAATTTATACGTGTCAAGAAACAGAAAGTGAGGTGGAGGAAAAAACAAACTAAAAGTCACATTTTATTATGTAGTCCTCAAACAAACACAAAGTTATTCCCCAATGTGACACTATCTCACTTACATGAGAGTACCAGTTTTAATAAAATATTATACTATTCACTTATTCTTTCAGTATGTATGTCAGTTTGCCTGCATTTTATGCGACATCCACATTTTAGTTGTGGCAAGAATCAACCCGTGAGGCTTTACTAGCTCTTTGTTATTCAAGTGGAATTTAACTGGCATTACTGTTGGCACATTTCTGACATTATTTCTTATTACTTTAGATATTTGATTCAATTTATAGACTTTTCATGGAATAAACCCCAAAAAAAAAGGAATTAGAATTAATTTGGCAATAAATTTTCAAGGACACTAACAACTTACACTGGGTGATCTAGCAGCTGTAGTGCATCGTTTTTCTGTCAAGTGCAATCAAGTTCAGGCTGTCCCGGATCAAGCCAAAACTCACAGGATGACTTACTGTTCGTTATTAACGCGAGTTGAATCATTGACCCCTTTTGGCCATATAATCAATAAATATTCTTTTGCATATTACAAGAAGTGGCAAATTTGGGGGGGGGGATTACTTTCTATACTCGGATCTGGTAATTTTAACGTTCTTTCGCTGAAAAGCTTGACCTTGTCTATTTCTGCCACTTTCCTTGGTTAAATTACAATTAATTTTTTATTTTATTCAAACTTATGTCCTCAAGCGTGGCTAGCGCACTCGCCTTTCGTGCGAGAATTCGGTTCCGTGAGGGCAAAGTCGGTGTTGACCCAGCATCGTGATAAAAAGGGGGAAGCTACAATGAGTAGCGCCCTAGGTAGCGAAGGCCGTAACTAAACGTCGTGGCAACTGCGGCGTGCTTACCACACGCCTCCCATTCAGCCCAAGTCCTTCATGGGCTGTTGCGCCATAGGGTTTTTTTTTTAAACTTATAGTATTAAATAAAAACTCACTAGTTTAAAAAATAACTAAATTTTTTGCATTAAATAACAACGAAATCCAGTAAAGTATTTTAATAAGGTTAAAGAGATTTGCTAATAAACAGTGCTTTATTGCACAACCATAAATTCTAAGATGGCCACAGATTATTGGATCAATTTTAGTATTCAAATGATCCGAGTAGAGTAATGGGAGTATTTGGCCCTAATTTATAGGGTATTTCTGTCTGCTTTTCAGTTAAAATAAGGAGACGGTTTTTGGTATCAAGTTGTTAAGAGGGAGAAAGGATTGCTTGGTAATCAAGATTTATAATATTATATGTATTTTGGAAAGGATTATAATTAAGGGAATCTTGATTTATTATTGATCGATTTTATTAAATGTTAATTCTTAGAAAATTATAATATTTGGAAGTTCAGGAAAAAAAAATGTTCAAATAAAAAGAAAGTAAAAAAGTAAAATTGAATAATAATACATGTTTCAATAAAATACTAGATATGCATCTGATAATTTTTTTTCTTTTTGAAGTTTTTGAAAAATACTTCACAAATTTGAATGACCAATAATAAACATTATAAAAATTTCATTTGCGCCATTATCAAGTGAAAACAATGAAAATAATTTTTAAGAAAACAATTTGGTTATTTTTCATTTCAGTGCTCTTTAAGAAAAAATCTGGTGTGAAATATTCACAAGACTTTATGTTACTTCATTAATTGAATAAATCTAACCGATAAGTGTTTCTTAAAGGCTGGCATTTTTACGAAACATCTCGTTGCCCTTAAAGGCATGCAGCACATTAAACATAATTGAGGAGATCTAGGGAAAAAGGACCCATAGAACCACAGTTCTTTTATCCCCAGAACATTTCAAATGAACGGCCATACTTCCTGCATATGGTGACCAACCTTTATTGCAACAGATCAACTGTAGGTGGCAGCATATTTTTTTCTTTATTCAGCTTTTTTTCTTTTTGGTGGGAATATCATCTGAGAGTGGCTGTGATACTGTTTGTACTGCACTGTTTCAGTGTGTTAACAAATAATGTTGATGATAATATTGCGAGTGAAGAAGGCTATATGAAACGGAAACTGAAAGGTAGAGCTTCAGAATACAGAATTTAATTACTGTTTGTTCACAAAAATTATTTAAAATACAGTTCTGCATAAAAAAGCCTTATAATGTGTAACAGCAAAGAGAGTAATGGAGAAACAGCAAAGACAGCAAAGGAGAAACAAAACCTAAAATCACTCTCTCGGATTGGATTGGGAGAAACTGTATAAATATAGCGAAGGACAATCCATAAAAACACAGTTGAGAATTCAGTTCAATACATCCAATCGCTAGGTGTCATTACTCTGACCACTCTACCTTAAACATTCATCCATTGTAAAGTCCAGCAGTCTGTCTCTACTTATTAATATATTAGTTAACCAGTGTTAACCAAGTCTTCTTCTTAATTCCATCTAAGTAACGCCTAGAAATCTTGTAGTATCTTCTGTCTTTTTCTCAATTAGACTAAACGTCATACTTTGCGTCTTCTTTTCATTCAACACTAACTCATTTTTTTCTAGCCAGTTCTAAGGGATGAAATGTTATCATTAGCCTCAAACCTCCACTGAGCCTGTACATAATAATTTTGTTTAGGATAAAACTAAGAAGCTTCTTGCTAAAATCCACCAAATTTCCCCGAATAAAACTGTTTTTTTTCTCAAAAACGAAAAAAATCGTAGGAAACGCGAACGTAATATTCCGTTTAGCTAAATACTACCACATTTGATAAAAAAAAGTTTCGGGCAAAGTTTAGCAGCCGGAAGTGCGACTAACTACACTCAGGTATACATGATACCCCTTGCCCCCTTTTTTTTTTTATAGGAAGCCCTTCTACACGTTTGTAAACATAAAATTTGTCCATTAAAACGGAATTAATTGTAAATAAATGAAGCCGTGTGAGTGATTTACATCAGATTCTTTCTTTTGTTTTTTCTGGATTGTTATTTAAAATATTTCACTAATACAAAGTGTTAAATTAAAAAGAAAAAAAAAACTTTTTTTTTAAACAATACCCATTGGAAAAGACAATAAAATAAGTGAGAAATTCACAAATATGAAATTTTCAAAAAAATACAATAAATAATAAATAAATAAATGAGAAGAAAATGATGATGAAACTATGGAAGGAGGAAAAATATTTTTCCAAATTGTGTACGTTCAACAGCGCGATAAAAATAAACACATACGGCATTATTTCCATTGAATTGTTTGTTAACACACTGATAAACAGTGCAAAGAGAGTTGTGTCTTCTTTTTGTCCCTGTAAAAAACTGAGGGAAATTTTTTTTTGTCTTATAAAATGGAAAAATATGTTTTCCAATATTTTTATTTTATTATTATATTATATTCACTGTGATATGTATTTTATTTTATTTCGAATTAAAAAAATTTGTATTTATTATAAAAAATTGTAGAAATTTTTTTGGTGTCTAAAATTAACGAGGTACAGTTGAAATATTTTTCTGGTTAATCTCTGAGAGATTAAACAACTTCATTTAAAACAAATAATATCTTTAAGATTTCCTTTTTATATATATTTATAGATACAAATATTTTACAGATTTATTTAGGATCTGTTTATTATTTTTAGAGATCATTATTTTTTAAGATTTATTTATTTATTTATCGTATTTTTTGATATGCACAATAACTAAAAGGGTCTTTACATCTAAGAAGTTCTGGCTTATAATTGTTGTGGTTGGTTCCGCAGAGCTGGAAGCATCAGAGATATTTTCCGTGATAGCCTGCTTCTTTTTGTGGTCATCGAGCGGTTTCGAGCGTTCGTCCATCATAAGCGTGGATGGCGTGTGTGACTTATGAAAGGTGAAATGCGAAATGTGTTTGTGTTATTGTAATGTGATAACAAGAAGGAGTGATAACAGAAATATATAATTTTTATAATTAAATTATAACTAGTGGTGCCAGCCAGTCGCGGTCAGTGCACGGTCAAAGGACCGCCCGCCAAAGACACACCGCTTTCACAAGGGTCAACAAATCACTCAAAAGACCGATTACCTGGCTACAGTCCTTTGATAACTACCATCACCTGTCGCCACACCTGTTCACCGACGTATTCAAGACCTAGGGTCAACACACGGCAATAAACTAAACACTCTAAAGACCGACCACCTCGCTACAATCCTTTGATAACCGCCAACACCTGTTCAAGAACTAGGGTCAACACACGGCAAGAGATGTTTGAGTGTGACCCGTAATTACAAGACTTGTCAATGTGTGGGGATGGCAATATAAGGCATCTCTACAGGAAGTGGGAGGATTATTCTTCAGTATTTCATCAGCGTAACATCAAGATTCTATCAGTGACATAATTCTTACATCGGAGCGCGTCCCTATCTAAGTATTTAAACATATATTATTTATCAATCATTATAGTTGGTGCATTCTAGTTACAATTAAATCATTTTAAATTAATTGTAGTTTATCTTTTCAAACGTTTAAATTATTGTTAAAATATACATATATCTATTTTCGTAAATTAGTAATTCATATTCCGAGTAATAACTCTCTAAAATCTCTAACTAACTCCCAACTATTCATCGCATCACAACACCTCAGCAAGACATCTGAACCCATTACAACTGGTGGCAGCGGTGGGATCAGAACATCCAACAACTGAACCCATTACAACTAGGGATCAGAACATCCAATAACTGAACCCATTCATTACATTATCAAACAATCTGCTTATATAGATTGATTGTTTACTTGTTTATTTTGTTTTGATTATTTTGTTTAACAAAATATCAAAAACCGTAGTTTCAGTTAAACATCCTCACGTGTTGGATGTTTCCATTTTTAAAGGGTACAATATGCCTCCTTTGAAGACAGAAACATGTGTTTTTTCACATTCAGGTACCTAGTTAGGCCCTAACAAAAACATTTAAAGACCAGTCAGTGTATGAACTAAATCTGCTCTGTGCAAATCTATGTTATCACACTGACAAATATATCCTGATGATGCGAACGTCCGAAACCGGTCGATGACCACAAAAAGAAGCAAGCTATCATAGAAAATATCTCTGATGGATTATAATGTTACTCCCGTAATAATCTTATATAGTTCTGAAGAACTGTGTTTATGATTTTTGCCTGTAATGTCTCTGCTATTTTCTATGGATCGCATTATCTTCTAGTTTCAGTTTTTAATTTTGCATGTTCAGAAAAGGACAGGAGACTTGGGGGAGGGGGATTTAAAAAAGACTGAATGGGAAATAATGGACACCAAGAAAACCGTGTTGTTAGCATTGCTTGAATGGTTCGACCACATAATAAGGTGGCCGCTGGAAAGTTTGCCGAAGAAAATTCTGGATTTGGGAACCTATTCAAGAAGGAGAAAGGAAGGTCGGTCAAAACTCTTATGGAAGAAAGCTGTTGAGGAAGATAATAAAAAAACACTATTTCTATTTGGATATGGATAGCATGTTTAAACTCAAACACATACATACACACTTATACAGAGATCACTTGTTAAAAACAGTTTTTTCATACTTAGAGGACCTCAAAACATATATTTCAGCTGAAAATTCGATTTCGAAAACTAGGAGTAAGAAGAGAAAGCAAACATTCAAACAAATATAAAGCTAGTTTCAATTGTTTTCGTAAAAAAGAAAAACTTGCTGACTTTTCTTTCAACGATCAGATTCACGCCGTATAAGTTTCAGACTAACGTTCAATGTGCATCTACTACGAAATTGTATATGTTACCGGGAAAGTGTGAAATTCATCCCGGACGAGCCCGCATTTATTTTATTATATCCCGATTTCAAGATATATATTTAATAGTAATCATTTAAAAGTTAAATTATTTTATTAAAATGGTATTCAAATTGTCAGGCCTTAAAATTACAATGAGATGTTTGTACGGTAATGGCCAGAGGAGTTTTTAAAGAAAATGAATTCTTTGTTGCTCTACGTTTCGGGTACCATTGGTGCCCTTCTTCAGGAGATAGGAGAGGAGTAAAGAAGAAGGAGAATTATTTTTCTTTAAATTATTTTACTTAAAGTACCAGAACTATTGGAACACCATTTGGAATACCATGATTCATTATACTGAAACACTACACTAGAATTTCCACACAGTTAACAAATGAATAATAGGAATATTTAAAAGAATATTTTTCAAATACACAAAATTTATCATAAGAAATATAATCTGATATCTGAGTATAAACCATGCATGGTATTATATGAAATGCTTAGGCAATGGTAACATACACATTATGAAGAGATTCGGTCACCAGGAAAGTGCCAGAAAATGGAATCGTGATACAACCTCTTACGCTATTAAAAAACATCGAAAACATTTTCTATCTCCATAATATGAATCTATGTAATAATAGATGGTTAGTTAATTAAAAATAATAATACATTTATGAAAGTAATCTGTTCCACCAATACTGCTAATTATCAGCTTAGAAGAATAAAGCGCTATTGAATGTTTGATATTTAGAAAAAGAGATCAAAAAAGAAATAAGACAACATATTCTGCTGTAGTACTATTTATCTATATTGAGTACACGTAGCAGAAGAGAGGTTAGGAGGGGAAATTGAAGGAAATTACTTCTACCTACTTCAATAGCGGCTTATAGGAACATGTTGGACTGAGATGTTTTAAGGGAATCGCTTCGGAATAGAACAAGTTTTCATACAAAAACAGCTATACAACACATTTTTTTCTAAAAAAAGAAGCTTTTTACAAGTTCTTCCGGTGAACAGTAAAAGAAGAAACGTATATATATATATATATCTTTCCTAAGATTTTTACAAGTTAAGATTACGAAATTTACAATGGAGTGCATGTAAGTTAAATTTTTTTATATGTAGAAGTAAGTACTTTTAAGATTAATACTATTATTTGACTAAGATTATTAGAGATTATATGACTGGATACAAATAACGCGCACATCGTTATCGCAATAGGGCCAGCAAAAGTTGCTGAAGTGTGAAATTAAATTGGGTTTGGCAAACCAGACAGTCAAACTGAAGCTCATTACCACCCTATCTGTCTTCATATCCTTTCATTTCTAAAAAGACGTCTATATAAATTTATAATAAAAGGAATTGCCAGGGATTCATAAAGATCATTCAAGTCATTTTCCCTCTATACTTAAGTGTCCTTACGCTAAGGCAGGGCCAGAATTCATTAAATTTCCATCGAAAACTGACAAATCTCGTTTATCGACTTTTTAATGCTTCGTCCAAATCTCCGAACTCTTAATTTCTTTGAATTCAAAACATTTCTTCAATATGAAGACTATAAATTTGAAAGCCTTGTGTAAACCGATTTTTGGGTTCGGCTGGTAAATGCCAATTATGTTGAACAATCAGTATTGTTTAATTTATAATGTTCTGATAAATCCGGTTAGTTCCTGTGGCACTGGCAAATCTCTTTGGAAAGAAACTTTGCATTTATTCAGGCACTTGTTTTATTTTCAATTAAATTAACTTGCAAGATAACGTAAAAAAACACACGACTTGTTTTTACTCCTCTTAATGCAACTAAATGCAATAAAATGACAATTTTTCTTAATTTTGTTCATATATTTAACATAAATATAGAGGTAATGTGGGATGAAGGTATTAACCAACTAACCCAAGCAGGTAAGGAAGTGAAGAGCGCGCCAATAGCATGGAACCAACACCAAATATAGGAAATTTAACGGCACAAATTCTGTGAAAACTAAATCAGGATTATATCTGAACAGTGCAAGTCCAAGTTTAAAGAAAATTGTTGTAGCCGTTTTCGAGAAAATTCGAAAATAATTCAAAAACCTATTTTTTTAAACTCGCATTTCGATTTAATGGATTTTTGCCTGAAACCTTCATGTTAGTTAGTAGTTTCTAAACGGTATGTCAAATACCTGGCCTCCCTATGAATTTATTTTTTTGAGATATTCTATTAAAACACACACACACTCACGGATCATTCGTTAACAAATTTTTTTTTTTTGTATTCAACAGACTTTTCAAAACATGCATTTTTGGTGGAAACTTAATTTCGAATATTTGACACGATTGGCAATAATACTTCCTTCTTACTAGGAGTAAGTGAAAGCAAACATTTGGAAACTTCATCACTTTATTTTTTAAAATTTGTTAAAAATCATCATTTTTTTTTTAAGAATAAGACGTCAATGCAGTTAAAATATCCATTACTGACCTAATGTACCCCAGCTAAAGTTATCAGTGCATTTTAAAGCCAAAGCTAAAGTACTTTTCTTTTTTTTTTAGGTTTAGAGACCTGCCATCGTCGTCTAACTCAAAACTGACTAGCAGATCTACATCGAAAATAATAATAATAATAATAATAAACGCCTAATGTTAAAAGCATCATATCTTTAATTACTTTTAATGGACTTATTTTGTTAATTGTTGATTTATTCGAAAAGTAGATTGTGTTTTTTGCATTCTTAAAACTCTAAATATGAGTCGAAACCCAAAGCATGTATGTTTATATTTATTAAAAAGACCATGTAAAGATTAAAGATTAAAATTTGCCAAGAGACGAGCGGTATAATAGCGTTGGCGAGCCATGATTTTTTGGTGGTTTAGGTGGTTAAAACTCTTGCTTGTTCTAATGACAGCTGCTAGTTTGCTACTGGTTTAGAACATATCTTGCTTCTTGAAAGCCAATTGAAGACTGCTGATAGTTGATTACATACTTTTTGCATCTTAGTCTGATCGCATGAAGACTAAAGTAAACCTTGGTTCCTTGCGAGTTGAAGTCTAAGCACCGAGCTCCGACTTTTGGCACTTATTTATACAAAATCCGGCTAACCAAAGATAGAGCTTGGTGCTTTTTAATCTCGCAGCCAATTAAGCCTGCTACGCATAGGTGGGGGCCTGATGTGCAGTATATGGCATCCGTGGAGCGATTTAAGCGGCAAATATTGACAGCATGGATCGTTAATGCTGATATGAAAAAAATTCACAACACGTTATTTAATTTCAGTATAATTAACTTATTTGCTGTTAATTACCTTCATTTTTTTGCTTATAGCTTTATAAATAAAAATATTAAAAATACTTTTATTTGAGAGATGAAGTTATAGGTGAGATAAAGAAGAGAAAGGAAAAGAAAAATCGATTTTTCCTTACAATAAAAGGGATGGTAAGAATAGAAAATGAACTTATCCTTGTCTAGAACAGGAGTGAGATATAAAATTTACTGCTTTTGTTCGATCAATGAAAATGCTCTTCTATCTTATGATGTTTGAAACAGATGTGCAATAAAAAGGAAAACTGTAGAAAACGGCAAATAACTATTATTACATTTTTCACTGTCTGAATGATATTTCTATCTTTCATATCACTATTATTATTATTATTATTATCATTATTATTATAGTAGTAGTAGTATTACTGCTATTCTACTCATTTGAGGTAAAGTTCCAAAGTTTCTGCCCGACCGCTTTTATGAAATGTATATATAATTCTGTCAGTATTTAAAAACAGAGTGTAGTGGTTCTCTTTAATGACCTTCTCTGGCATACGCAGGTAATTCTTACCAGTTTCAGTTGAAATAGGTACGAGGGGGTTACAGGATATAACAATGGGTGCCACGCTTGCCGTGTCAAGACAGTAGAGCTCCTTTTGTTCAATCATCTGGTCTTTTCGTACATTCTTATTTATTCACTGTATACGGAGTTTACATTCCCGTCATATAGTGATGAAGATATCAATAATTTCCGTCAAGTTTTTGATCCTGTCTACCAATTAGGATGTCAGATCTGTTGTATGCCACACTTCAATCCCAGTAAATCTTTATAGTTTTTATGTGCAATAATTTACTGGGCGTATGGTGATAAAAAGGAACCAGCCTAAATCCAAGGACCTGCAGCTATAGCTAAAAGCTTGGTGATAAATTTTTGGCTACCTTTTTGTGCTTCTGGCTGTAGATGTAGATGTAGATTGTTGTAAGGGGATTATCGCACAGACCTGAAAGATCTATTATGCCCCCCAGAGCCTTCTCAGTGCACTGCCGGCCTCCAAGCAGTGTTCTCTAGCTACAGACAATACTGCTCATCATCGTATACTGAGTTGTAGAGGCTCCTAGGAAAAGAAAATCTAAGGGCAGGTTGCTGGATTCGAACCCGCGTTGCTAGTCCAGCGTGCTACCACTGAGGTAATCCCTTCTTTCTCCCTTGGCTTGCGCCAGTTAACTAGGGGCGGAGACCCTAGTTTGTATACTGTGTTTGTCCTTGTCTGTAAAGCGTATGTAGTTTAAGTGTATTGTGTACTGTTCTGACGAAGTGCATGGAGTACTGAGCTGTGGTAACACGTGGGGTCGCTACTTCCCAAGTAACTGCATGCAACAGTTACCTCTTGCGGGCGTGCTTCTGGCGGTAATCACTATCTGTTTCACTCTACGTCCGCTCTTGATATGTTGGATCGACTTAAATATGCTGGAGGAGCAAAGTCGACATTTATCAATTATTAATATCTATTACTCACCACTTTAGTTGAGAATTTTATTTTTTAATTATTTTTTTTGTTAAACCTGGAACATATATATACGTATATATATATAAAACTTATTTTTACACAAACTGGAAAACAACCAGAGCAGAAAAAACTTGGTAAATATTTTTTTTGATAATTCAGAAGAGAAATAATCCTAAAATCAACATTAACATATAGTATATATATATATATTTATAAAAAAATACACTCATACCATTTTTTGGCAATTTTGTATATATATATATATATACTTCAAAGCTGGCGGAAGCGAAAGCTTTTCATGGGAATTACAACTGGAAAAAGTAAAAGTTTTTAACATGTACCCACTTTTAGAGTTTCCCAAACATTTCTAAAAACTTTTAAATGGAACCATAACCAACTCTGGTACCATAGTAAATTTCTCATACTCACTCTGTCACTCTCTCTATTTTTTCTTTCTTAATTTTCTGGTCGATTGAATATTACATTAATGGATAAAAAAAAAAAAAGTAATAATCAAATAAAGTTTTTTGTTTGTTTGTAAACTTTTCACAATCATTTTAAATACTATATTTATCCAATTTCAAGAATTGGAAACCCCCCCCCAAAAAAAAATTTCCTGCCTACATATTTTAAAATGCTTAAAATATTTTCGCATTTCAACTAATAAAATAATCTTGAAAAAGTGATGTAAAATATTATTTACACTCTTTCATTGTATTGTAATAAAAATCGATAAACTTTCAATAAACATGGAGTTTTTATTTTTGATTTTAATTGTCCTTATTATGCCGCTTCCATTTATATAAAAAGTTTTGTTGATTTGAAGTAATAATCTCAAAATTAGAAATTAAAAATACTGTTATTTGATTGTTATATGTTATGGGATTCAAATCACTAAAGATCCACTTAAGAAGAACGAAGAATCAATCTAGTTACTCGCTAACTAGGCCAGGACAAGGGTGTGAGACTTTATGTATATACAGTAAACGCCGGATTATCCGTGCATGAATTTAATTTAAAAATTCCACCCATGAATCAAGGGATTATCTCATTAATGAAACGACATTACCACAATTAAATGCCTTTGTAATGAAGGTGATGATTTGATTAAATTTTAGGAAAAAAATGACAATACTGGATAAATGGTGTAACTCAATCTTAGAACCAAATAAAGCCAATAACACTTGTTCGATCGTGGAGGAAAATTCTACCAAATGAAGGTGATTTTTTTTGGATTCTATCGAGGCCGAGACAAGTGAAATAGTATCTGAAATGAGTGAGCTAATGGCAAATTTAGATGGCTTTGAAAATGTTGATAGAGAAAATATTGACGTGTGGTTAGAACTTGATTCATGTGATGGAGGTTTTCAAATAATGAGTGACACGGATATTATTTCCGATCTCATTCAACCAGAAGAAGAGCAAGAGAATGAAGCTGAATGTGGAGAAGAAGAAATTATCAATCGCATTGGTCACAACATGGCCCTGAATTCTGTTGACACTTTGTTGGAGTACATCGACCAATGGGAATTCAAGTATAACGACATAATAGTCATAGAAAAATTCGAACTGATATTAAAAAAATCATTAAAAGATTCCTGCAAACAAACCAAAATCACAGATTTTCTTAATAATAATGAGCATCAAACATGTTAAAAATAAATGTCTGCCTTAGAAACGTATAATATGTTGTATTTTAGAAATTAAATAATTATAGTTCGGATTATCCGTGCCGCCTCTCCCCAACATTAGCCCGGATAATCGGGAGTTTACTGCATATACATATACAAATGTGCTATAAAGGAACAGTTTTACAAGAGATTATGACGAGTTTACAACCAGTCAGCAACCTTCTCTCATCACTCAGCCAGTCAGTCTCTCTCTCTCTCTCTCTCTCTCTATATATATATATATATCTCGCTACCTAACTTCTATTGTAAAGTCCTTGCAGTTTGTGTTTTCCTTTATTACACAGCGTTCAGCTTATATTCTAGTTTATTTCTCAAAAACCCGTCCTCATTAAATTCTCTCTCCTTCTCATATCCATTACATCATATTATTTCCAAGAGCGTCTAAATTGATTAAGAAAATAATTCATTCATTCTTATTGCCGATACATTTTTTTTTTTATTCCAAATAAATATTCAACCATTTTTTGGTATTAGCAAAAATATTAATTGCTAAGTGAATCAAGAATATTTCAAATTTACATATAGAGGTAATGCATTGTAGATTTGCTCTGTTATAGAATAAGTTGTGATATATAAGAGAGCTGGTATGCTTGAATAGGCATAAATCCTAGATTGCCATTAACGGAATAGCGCATTAATTCTGCTTGTGACAAGTGATTATAATAAGCCTATACAGCAATGTTACCAATAATATCTTCTGTACATTTATGTGCGTGTAGTAAGCATGACACAGCTTATTGATTTCATAATACTTTAGTACTAAGTACAGGCAAGTAAACACGATGCAAACAATAGAAATTAATTTCATTTTATAGAATTAACTGTACATTTGAATTTACTTCCAAAAAAACTGACCGCAATAATCTTACAAGACAAAAGTGACATGAAGTAGACGAAAATAAAATATTAAGAAGGTCACAGTATGGTGCGAAGAAAAAAATATAATGAGGGGCCATAAATATATAAAAGATAAATTTGAAAAAAAGGAAAGGTTACAAGAATTAGATTGTAAATTCTATAGCAACTGGTGTACAGTCGAGCATTTTCATATAATGCAAAACCTACTCCTCCCCCTCCTTCTCAATTTCTATTCACAGTATAATTGGACACTTAACAATAAACCAGCCGTGATTATCTCAATTGTTGTTATTGGTATGTATAATTAATATAAATGTGAAATCATAACTATTAATAGCAATCAATAGGCGAGACTGTTGACATTGATGATCTTACCAGCACGTATTATATGTCTCAACTGTAGTAATTATATTTCAATCATTATCACAATTAATAATAACTGGCCTGATTAATGACCTCTGTTTAACTATTTATCTGATATAATAAATTAAGAATATTATAATATTCAAATTTCCTTCAGAGCAAGATACAAATTAAGGTAAGGCTTATTTTTTTGGGAGTGGGGCCTTGAAAGTGGGTTGGTGCACTGCAACCTTGAAGATCTATTGTGCTCACTTTGTTGGTGCCCAACAGGGGATATTCTCAATCTAAAGCATTCGTTGCAGGTCTGTTTATAGTAGCAATTTCATTATTGAAACGATTCTAGAGAAGACGATCTTGATAGCCTTACTCTGACGATGGATGAGAATCCGAAACCGGTCAGGACCAACGAAAATAAGCATTGTAAACCCACCACATACTGTGCTTCTTTGGATTATAATAGCCCGCCATTGAGCAAGGGGCCTCCTCCGTTTCTCTCCATTTCTTCTTGTCTCTTATGCCGTTCTTCTGGACACTTGTCCAGTTCCCTCCTGTAAGTATAAGTAGCTCTTTTTTCCATCTCATACTTTTCCATACTTTTTCTTTTTTTTTTCTTCCTTCCCAATCGGTCATTATTCTCGTCCAACTTCCTGGCCTATTTCCAATTTAATATTTTGGCCTTCCATATCACATCTATTACTTATGTTTTATGCCTGAATTCATCCCCCTTTATCTTTACTTTTAATGCCGAGCAAACTTCACTCACAGTCATTTGCGAGCTCCTTAACTACTGGTAATTTCTCGTTGCCATGGATGTTATCAGCAGGCAGGGAATAATGTATGCACTGAACTCCACCATATCTTGATCAGATTTAAAAATATATTTCATGATTGATTATTTTTTCCAGCTAATACAAATTCTTCGGTTAATTTCTTCAGTGATTCTATTTTTTAATGAACCAAATCTTCCTCTGTTAATGTAATTCCAAAATCATACCAGTTTGATTCTCTGAAAGCATTAAATAATTAGGAGGAATCTTTTTGGGGATACAGACTACAGGTTCCACAAAAGGAGTCCAGGACGTCAAGAAGGAAGTTGCTGTAGCATTCCATGCCGAATTGTCATCTTCTATATATCCTAGCACCCCACCCAAAAGAGGATAACTTTGTTCTCTCCGCTCAGAACATTATAATTCCTTAAGTTCTTATTAGACAGTTACTACTGGAAGGATACTTGATACGAATGGAAGAGGAGATATTACCGGTTATTGAACGGCGTTCAAAAAGAAGTAAGAAAACAGGGAATTGATGGAAGAAGATTGAAGTATTTTATTTGGTAATCAGAACATAATAGAAACATGATGAACTATGATCAAAAAAATAAAAAAGATAACAATTTAAAAAAAAAAAGTGAATGATTGCCACAAAACTAATAATAAATTGTAAAAAAAAAAAAAATCACGTAATCTACCACTAATAAAACTGACAATGCAGGCTTTAATCTATAAGAGGAAGTAATTAAATTAATCACAAATATAAAAGTTATAACAAGCACGGAACGGCCGCCCGTTCAGTTCCTTTTAATCAGTTTCGATCTTGGTAATGTTGTAAGTTCAAGTGAATGGATCAATAGGTAAAGAGAGAGAGAGAGAGAGAGATTTGTAAAGAATGAGATATAACACCGTTATATATTTATATACTTATGTACCAAATAAAGATACAATATCTTGGTGCTAACTGTAAATAACACTACATGGTGAATAAGTTACTTTCCTATATACAGCTTGTTATTTTCAATGTTACAACAAACAGGTTTATAACTCGTCCAGTCTGATAATAATACTTGCAGATTATTGTAGATGTAAAGAATTATAGTAGAATTCTTTAGGTTATACCTAACTATCATGTATAATAAATACATGCGGGAGTTTGGCTCGTGCGTTTACATTGTTAACATCGTCTCTCGATTTTTTCATTTTTAATATAGTTCTAGTTAGTTTCATTTTATAATATTTGTTCCAGTTGTCCTTTAATATAAGGAGAGTGTATAGTGAAATTTTTGGAATTTTTTATCGATTGGTTTTCATGTAATTTAATGGTGAATTTCTGATAGAAATTGGAAGAATTATTGAAAAGATACAACTTACTTTGAAGTGGGGATAGATAAGCTTGGTAAAGTTTATTTGTTTATAGTCTGTTTATTTATTGACTCTATTGTGAATGCTCCTGGCGCTATCTATTGGAAACACTTCAGACCTACGTAATATATAGCGTCTTTTATTATTATTATTATTATTATTTTCTGTTTTTTCGAAATTTATATTACACAATGGTTTACTCAAATGACGAAATTATGGCAGCCATTCAACAAAATATTCAAGAGTCAAGAGAAATTAAAGAAAAAACAGACAATATTTCTGTTACTATTAAGATTGCCTTAGACGAAATATCCGCATTAAAAACAAGGTGTGCTCTTTTAGAAAAAAAAAATGACCTGTTGGAAAACGAGGTAAAACATTTAAAACGACAATTAAGGAATAACAATTTCATTTTGTATAAGGTCCCTGAACAAGAAGGGAACGGCAAGGAAGACTTATTAAAAACTGTTCAAAGTATCTGTAACGCAGTGGAAATAAGCTTACCGGATGCTGCAGTCAATAAGTGTTTCCGATTAGGAAGAGCTGGCGCAGATAAAAATCGCCCCATTCTTGTTTCGCTAACCAGTAACCTTCTGAAGGAGCAAATAATAAAGCATAAGGATAACTTTCAACAGAATAATACTCCAATCAGCCATGACAGAAGTCCTGAGGATCGAGATTATGGAAGAAGAGTATTCAATTGCATTAATCACCTTCGAAAGGTTGACAAAAATGCTTCTTACTATAAAAAACAGTTCAAATTTCGTGGTGTATTTCACTCTTTGGAGGAGATAGAGGAAATTATTCAAGGTTCCTCATCCATCTCAGTGCCCGATGATTCTGCTAACTTGAAGAAACATAAACAGGACGCTCAAGGAGCGGCACGGGCTTCGGGATCTATGGATGCTTTTTTAAGGAAAACCACCATCCCTCCAGGAAAACTGAAATAGAAGATGAAGTAAACGTGTTCACCCCTATTAATGAAAATTATGGACGACTGGAAATTGGATACTGGAATATTCATGGTTTCTCAAGTTTGTTTAGCTTATCTAAAGAGGAAGTTGCTGTTTTAAAGAGGTTGGATATTTTTTGTTTTTCCGAAACTTGGCTTCACCAAGACAATGTAGTTTTACCTAATTTTCTTAATGGTTACGAGTTTTATTTTTCTAGAGCTTCTAAATTATATGAAAAAGGTAGAGCTTCGGGTGGATTAATGGTTTTCTTTAAAAAAAATATGTTTTCAAATGTGACAGTGGAAATATGTAAGGAATACTTTTTGTGTTTAAAAATCTCATTAGAAAATGTTAATTTTATTATTGGCGTAGTATACTGGAAGCCGAGTTTCATAGATAAAAATATTATTGATCTATTTTATGATGATTTGTATCATTTGGTGCTTAATTATAACAATAATTATATCATACTTGGGGGAGATTATAACTCACGAATTGGTTTATTAAACATTATTGATGATGAAACGTTTGAAAACTCTCGTGTTTCTGGAAATAGAAACTCACAAGACTCCATTGTAAATAAAAGGGGTATTTTATTAGTTGAACTGATGGAAAAATTAGGGTTCTTTGTAATTAATGGACGTTCTATTAGTGATGCTATAGCAAATTTTACATATATTAGCAAACAAGGACGTAGTGTAATAGATTTGGTTTGGTGTAACTTTCTTACTGCTAATTTGATACATGACTTTAAGATTATTAATAATTCCGTTTTTACGGACCATTGTATTTGCATACTCTCGTTATCTCAGAAGACTCAAAAACATAACTATCAAAACAAAAATTCTGAAATTTTCTATAAACAAATAGTTATTAGAAATAAAAGTAACTTAGAACAATTTAAAAATATGGCAAATGAATCCAATGAAACTAACTGCAACCTTGACGACTTAAACGACATGACCGAATATTTTGTAAATATAATGCATGAATTTATGATAAATTCGGGAATGTTGGTAAACAAGAGATTTGAGAGTGAAAAGGTGTATGAGGGGATAGATAATAAACCTTGGTTTGGATTTGAATGTTACCGAGCAAAACAAAAAGTTAAAGTATCGCTAAAGGTATGTAAACAAAATTCTTTTAACCCAGGATCTCTCAATGATTACTTTGTTGCTAAAAGAGAATATCGTTCTATAATAAAATTAAATAAGAAAAATTATTTTGAAGATTTAACCTTAGCAGTAAGAAATGTAAAGAACCCATCAGAATTTTGGCTCGCGGTTAATAAATTTAAATGCAAATTTACCAAAAATACACAAGAAATTTCTTTACAGGAGTGGGAAAACTTTTATTACTCCATTCTCCCCCAAAAGATTGTTGATGAAAGCTGTTTTTTTGGTCTCTTTGATGCTTGCCTTGATGCAGATATAACGTTGGATGAAGTTATGAGTAGCATTAATAGAAGTAAAACAAACAAAGCTGCTGGTATAGATTTAATACCAAATGAGTGCTTTAAAGCTCTGGGGATCAATTGGCTTAATTTCCTCGTGCTTTTATTTAATAAAATTTTTCACTCAGAAACTATTCCTAAGTCTTGGTCATTTATAAAATTAAAATTAATACACAAAAAGGGAGATCCTCGGGATCCTTATAACTACCGAGGGATAGCCATATTTAACAGCCTCACTAAAATTTTTACTAATATCATTCATGATAGACTTGGAAATTGGGCTGAGGGAAATTATATCATACCGGAAGAACAGTTGGGTTTTCGGAAGGGTAGGGGATGTCGTGACAATGTGTTCATATTGTCGGGAATTGTGAACTCATATTTGAGGCTAAAAAAGAGGAAAGTCTACGCCACTTTTATCGATCTGAAAAGAGCATTTGACACAGTTAACCATGATAAGTTGCTGCATAAATTGTACAACTTGGGAATAAGTCGCAAGCTATTACAGATTATTAAAGTGCTGTATGACAACGCAGTGATGGTTATTTCTGACAAAGCCCAAAATTCCAACGAAATACCGGTTTCTGAAGGAGTATTACAGGGGGAAGTCTTAAGTCCTCTTTTGTTTTCCCTTTATATATACGATATAGTCCAGCTATTTAATAGCAATTTGGGAATTCCTTTGTACAAAAATCGAGATCTGCAGCTCTTGCTGTACGCGGACGATATAGTTTTACTCGCTCCTACTTGGGCCGAAGCTCAAAGAAAAATGAATTTACTAAAATTATATTGCGATGAAAACTTATTAACAGTCAATATCAAAAAAACAGTGCCTCTGGTTTTTACTAAATCCGGTAACTTTACAGAAATGAAGCGTTTAAAATATGGAAATGATTTTATTGATTACCAGAAAAGTTTTGTTTACCTGGGCGTACCTTTTGCTTCTTCCGCTAAATTCACACAGGCTAGTAAGCATTTTTTGGGGAGGAATATAGCTGCAACTCAATCTGTTCTGGCCCTTTTAAAATCATGCAAAAGCGACAAGTGGGAAACAAAATGTAGACTTTTCGATGCAATTTCAGAAAGTGTATTATTGTATATGTCTGAGATATGGGCATGTAGACATACTAACGAAATTGAGAGAGGCCAATTACGATTTTTTAAGATGTTACTACATCTTTCTAGAAACACTCCCGATCCTTATGTAAGGATGGAATGTGGAAGAGTCCATTTGAAATTTAAAGTTTTTAAAGGAATGATAGGCTGGTGGCTGACTATTTTGAGTATGCCTGATCACCGTTTATCTAAAATGTGCTACTTAAGACTTTTGGAATTGGTGGACAATAATGAAGTGCCATGCAATTGGGTACGGGAGTTAAAAAACTATATTTTGGGCATAGGTTTTGATAATGTATGGCAAACGCAGGACTTGAAATTAATTAAAGAGAACTATCAGTCTCTCTTAACGTCTTTTAAAAATAATCTTATAAGCCGGGATGTTGAGGCCATTTTAAACAGCAGATTTAATCTTACATACCGCAGTCTTAGTACTTTTGACTTAACCGAGCCCCATTTCCAAATAAATATGCACATAAATAAATTAAGACTAATCGTACAATTAAGGCTTGCCAATAAGAAAATGTGTAGCATATATTTTAATAAACAGCGTCATTATTTCGATATTCAGGTAATTTGTACACTTTGTCAGTTGCATGCACCGGACAATTTAGCACATTTCTTAACTAAATGCCCCGCTCTGTCCTCGTTTAGGTCAAAATATATACTGAAATATTGTCCAATGCCCCCAGTCTCTGAGTCTGATATATTCATTTCATTGATGGATTTTTCGACTGCTGATCATGAAAATAAAATAAAAGATATATTTTTGTTCTGCTCGGAAAGCTTTAGGCTGAGAAAGATATTATCCAGTTGATCTTTGTTCATTTTCCTTTATTCTGATTTTTGCATTTCTTGAATGTATTTAATTTTATGTATTTGTATTAATTTTATATATTTGTCCTCATTTGATATATTTGTATTTATTTATATTTTATTTAAGGTTTATTAAAATGCTATAATTTGTAAACGCACATTGTTTTGCACTTTTACTGCTTATGTCTATTCTTAATTGTACTTATTATTATTGTAGTCAAAACTTTCAACTTTAATTATGTGCTGTCTATTGTATTTTTTTATTTTTTGCTTTCTTATTTTCGTATTAGTTTTAAAATTCTCATTTCATTTTCAGTCAAATCATTCATTTCTTCTTTTTTTTTCTTTTTTTTTAATTTTTTTCATTTTGTTTGTAATTATGTTTGCATCCTTGAATTAGTTACAAAAGGAAAGCGAAGAAAAAAAGAATGAGAAAATAGTAGCACTCATTTCTTTTTCTAATCTGGATTGTATTATTTTTGTAATGTTTTATTTTTTTATTATTGGGAGTTTTTGTTTTGTTTACATAATTGTATAGATATGTGTATTGGTTGCCAACTTCCTCTGTATGCCTTCAAGGCAAAAACAGAGTATTAAATAAATAAATAAATAAATAAATAATAAATACATGCAGCTCTTTATCGCGTGTTCATTGTTAAAGCTTAACGTTTAAAAAATAAGAAATAATTGCTTGGCTTGTAAACTGCACTACCGTGGTAGTGAATCTAGCGGGATGCTCAAAAATGCTGTTGATTAACTTCCAGAATTAAATATTTTTTATCTGAATGGACCATAAGGACGAAGAATTGTCCTAGATAGAATCATCAACTGACATCTTACAAACAGAAAGATAAAGTAAATTACCAACAAATTTAATTACAATAACATAACTAATTTAAGGTAAATAAAACCCACTTTGAAATTCCCACTCATTTTGAAATGTTCTCAAGTCTACACTGTGATGTTAGCTAGGCAAAGGCCGAGTAATGAATATTTGAAATGCATTATTTATTTTTTTTTTATGCCATCTTAGTGCACTGCCAGACTCCGGAAAATGAGCTATAGAAGCTACTATTTATTTATTTCTTTAGTACATTGCTTACAGAGTCATACCCAATGTCTGGCTAGTGACAAAGACAAAATATAAGCCTATAAAATAAAGTAAAAATATGAAGCAAACAAAACATAAAAATTTATAGTAAAATAGGAAATAATAATATTTTACAAGAGTTTGTTTCATATAATTAAACAAATTAAATCTACCAAAAGTTAAAGCACTAAACAAATAAAACACAGTATTTGATATATTAGTTTTTAAGCAACAGTAAACTGTTTGTGAAAAAGAAATAATTGTAATTACTTATTACTAGAGGAGAAAAAAGAGGGAAGTTAATGCAAATAAATGTGCAAAAATTTCGGCTGTCAATATCAATTATTGAATTTTAAAATTAACTAAACAAAAAACCCTGGCGTTGTCTAAGGTTGATAATGATATTTAAATATATAATACAACAAATGATAGAAATTACTTCCTAGAAAATAGGACTATATATATTCTTGTGATAGAAAGAAGAAAATTTTATTTTTATTATTATTAATAATAATAATAATTACTATTGGTTTAATAAGAAGCTTCTACGAGTGGCTGCATTGCTAACAAAATTACAAACTAGACTAGCCTGAGATAAAGACACAATGTTCAGAATAGATAAATCCAGGTTTATACAGTTTACAAAGTAGTCCCTAATAGGCGCTAATGGTAAACACTCAAATACAAAATGGAAAAGAGAGTCAGGCTTTGAAAGATTATATAGTGTGCAAATAATTGATGAATAGGTATCTAGTACCCTTTATATAAATAGGTACCTTTTCTAGGTAAGCAAGACTAAATGTCTGGCATACCAATAGACATTAACTCTTTTTACTTTCTCTTACTCCTAGTAAGAGGAAGTATTGTAATCGTGTCAAATTTTCGATATCGAGTTTTCACCGGAAATATCCGTTTTGAGGTCTCCTGAGTCCAAAAAAATTGGTTTTTAGCAAATGGTATCTGTGTGTGTGTGTTGTGGTGGTGTGTATAGTGAACAGCCTAGCTCAAAAACGAAAAACCTTAGAAAGTTGAAACTTGATATTACGTTTAGGTTCACCAAGGGATCTGATGGTGTGTTATCTGACAAATTCCTCAACCGGAAGTCCACTTTACTAGTGTTTTTTTTACGTTTTTGCGCATTTTATCAAAAGGCTCCGACGATTTTCTTTCTTTAAACTTCTATATCACTACAATAACAAAGACTAACAACTTTTATTGAAACTTTTTTCCGGTAAAATTCAGTTAAGGGCACTTCTGGGGGAGGGGTGGGGTTAGGTTTTCATCTTAACTGCTATTTCAGTTTATTAGACAATTCTGTCATCTAAATAATGTTAATTAGAATCAAATATGTTGTTGAAATTCCGAGTTTGAAAAACTCGGATAACCGGACGTGCATTTCTTTTAACACTTTATTAAATGATTTTTTCACTTTTTCGCGACTTTCTCAAAAATGGCTCCGACGATTTTCTTGAAACATCGTATATAAACTAAATGCAAAGATCTACATCTTTTATTTAAAACATTTCTCTGAGAAAATTCATTTAAGAGCACTTTTAGGGGAGGGGTGGGGTTACAGCTGATTATACAATTCTCTAGCTGATAATACAATTCTATCATCCAAACAAAATTAATTAGAAATAAATAGATGGCCAAAATTCCAAGTTTTAATTAAATTAGTAAGCCGGAAGTGCGCTTTTACTGAACAGTTTTTTCAGTTTTCGACGAATTTCGTTATATTTGGTACACAAACTATAACATTTGTCAATTATAATTTGGAGAACAGGAGTAAGAGAAAGTTGTGTGAGTGTGTCACACCAGATTTTTTTATTTGTGAGACCCAATTAGAGTCAATATTATATGAGGACGAATCTAATTTCAAGAGAATATCGAAACAAATTCAGGGCCATCTGGAAGTAGGCATTTCAAGCAGCTTGATTAGGAGTAGTGATAGCATTGATTTAATTATGGTTAATTTAACCGGTGATATTACACATTCCGTTCATACATAACTATTGGAGATACATTTTAGTAAATTATAAACGTACTTTAAAAACTGCAATTGAACGCATTCTCTATTATCAGAATATCTATATGCCCAAATTTCACATACATACCGGAAGGATGCTTAAAATAAGTGTGTTTAAGTAACATTTTAACTGGTTTGAAATGAGCATGCCCTGGAATTTATCAAAATCTATTTGACCTGACCTGTGGCTAGTTTACCTTTGGAAATAAAATAATTAGAAGCTTGAAAAAATTTTCCTGTAGCACTAATTATAATTTCGAGAACGATATTGTTTAAAAGTACCTTTGTGAATTTCTTCGGACGAGATCGTTTAGAGAAATGCACTAGTTTGGTTTTGGATCAATATCTTTGTGGCACTGAACTTAATTCAGTACTGAGGATATACTTAGACCTCTTGGGAGTCTGAAATATCCGAGTACTATTTCCATTTACGGTACATAGGTTTTCAAGTAAATTGTATTGATGAGCATGAAAAAGTTGTGGGAGCTATTAGGAAAAGAAAATCTAAGGGCAGCACTGCTGTATTTGAACATGGGACTTCCACGTTGTTGAGATAAAGTACTGCCCTCTTGTGCGTTTAAATTAAATAAAAAAGAAAATAAAAAAAATTCTCCCAATTCTTTGAATTTTTCTGAATGAAAAATGGATCAGATGGAAACAATTCAAGTGTAAAAATTAATAATAAAGTCTAGAAGTAAAAATATTGCAATATTGAAATATTATTTCGTCTTCGCCTTTCAATAAAGTTGTAGAAAAACAAATATCTTCAGCAATAAAAAATTCATAACAGTAGTTGTTGTTGATTTTTTACTGCAATATATATTGCGATTGGGTTATATTTGCTTCCTGTCAAATTATTATTTCATTTCAAAACAATCCTTCGAAGGTTCGCAAAAAAAAAAGAACAAAGATCAAGCATTCAGTTTTAATTAATAAATAAAATTTGATTTATTTAGAGTTTTGCAAAAGATTCTGCAATCAAATTAGAGGTTTGTTTGTTTTTGTGGAAGGTTGGTTATCAAATTGAAGGCTATCTTTTATCTCTCAAACGGGTAAAGCTCTTCGGAAAGATTTTTCCAGTTCAATCATTAGAGAAGGAGGCAGTAGAGGAAGTATTCACCAAATTGCGATAATGACTGATTAGCGAAGGATCGAACAATACAATTAAAGATTCAGAAAAGCATCAAAAAACTTTTAAATATAAATGTTACGTTAAATTGGGTAAAGGCACAAATAGGAAAAGAAGGAAATGAAGAAGCATATAAATTGGCTAAATAGGCGTCATTCAATCAATAATAGTCTGCAAATCTCATATGCAAATGTAGTGGAAGAAAGAAATGAAAGAAAATAATAATTTTGAAAAATAGTTTAGAATATTTTATAGTTTGAAAAATAGGATTTTGTTAATATTTTAAATATATCTTAGTGCTGTGAAAAGAGTCAGGTACTATAATTTAAGGTCATTGCTATAAAGAGACAAAAGCACAGGAATCCGTTAAAAAAAATAACAATGCCATTTGGCCAACTGTTTTGTAAGAGAAAATCCCCCGTTAGAGAGGGCATTCCTTCAAGACAGTCTGCATTCTG
Organism: Triatoma infestans; assembly: GCA_011037195.1. NCBI lineage: Eukaryota > Metazoa > Arthropoda > Insecta > Hemiptera > Reduviidae > Triatoma > Triatoma infestans. Next base: position 260,257 of record JAAEAF010000555.1, read on the forward strand.
CTTTCAAAGCCAGAACACTTGCTTCAGGAATCGCTCTCTAAAAATCAATGCCACCTTAAGTTAAAACATAATAGCTTTGCCTTTAATCTAGATAAATACTTAATTTCATAAACATAATAGTTGTGATATTGTAAAATATTTAAATATCTTTAATGATAATATATTTAATTTAATCTACCATTGTTTTCCTTAATTATTTTCTTATTACTTCTCTCTAATCACATACGATTTTGTTCAGACTTGGGCACAGTGCAACGGAAACGTTTGAAAAACTGTGCGAGGCCTATGGAGACAATGTTTTGTCGAGAGCACAGGTTTTTAGGTGGTTTAAGTCGTTTGCAGAAGGAAGGGAATCAATTGAAGACGAGCCTCGCAGCGGAAGGCCTTCATCTTCAAGAACCGACGAAAATGTTGGCAGAATCCGCGATCTCGTGCGTTCAGATCGTCGTTTGACAGTCCGAATGATCGTCGAAGAGTTGAATTTGACTCACACAACCGTTCATCAAATTTTGACTAATGAATTGGGAATGAGAAAAATTTGTGCAAAAATGGTTCCGAAAAATCTTTCACAAGAGCAAAAAGACATCAGAAAGGAAAGGAGCCTTGACTTTTTGGGAGCAATTGAAAACGATCCCAATTTTTTGGAACGTGTTATTACAGGAGACGAGTCTTGGGTGTTTGAGTATGACCCAGAAACTAAGCGTCAGAGCATGCAGTGGCACACTTCAACCTCTCCAAGGCCAAAAAAGCAAGAATGAGCAAGTCAAAAATCAAATGCATGCTGATTTGCTTTTTTGATAGCCAAGGAATCGTTCACAAAGAATTTGTGCCTCAATGCCAAATGGTAAACCAACATTTTTACCGAGAAGTTCTTGACAGACTTCGAAAAAGAGTCATGCGTGTGAGACCAAACATCAAAAACAAGTGGGTGTTGCATCACGACAATGCTCCGTGTCACACCGCGATTTCTATTAATGAGTATTTGGCCAGTAATAACATTCCTGTGGCTCCTCAGCCTCCTTATTCACCCGACTTGAGTCCATGTGACCTTTTTTTTGTTCCCCAAATTGAAAAATCACCTCAAGGGACGTCATTTTGGAACATTGGAGAATATTCAAACAGCCGTAACCGACCCACTGAAGTCTATTCCAGTATCCGAGTTCCAGCACTGCTTTGACGAATGGAAGAATCGTCTTCAGCGGTGTGTGGCTTCCCAAGGTAGTTACTTTGAAGGGGACAATATTGAATTATAATTTTATTTGAATAAAAAAAAGATAAAAAAATCAGTCTCATTACTTAATTTACACACCTCGCATACTCACAAGCCCTTTACTAAACCGCTCGTGCTACACACTACCACTTCTCTACAACACATCACCAATCACATTTCACAAAATAACCAAGAACTTTAGTTAAAAACACATAAACACATAAAAAAAGCATAGACAAAGATTTGGTGCACTTCAACTAAGAATTGAGCCAAACTAAGAAGTTCTTTCGTACAGTGCATTCAAGGATGTGTGTTTAGTTGGCAATTAAACACAAAGCTTACAACCACCATCTTAACAGGACATAGACTAAATTAATAATATTAAATAAATAAATAGAATTTAAATTTAGCTCCCATACCATTTTGTTTAGGCAGATAGTTCTTCAATACTTCAAAACGTACATCATGTGGTTTATGACTGTCCTAAACTTGAAAAGGTAAGATTTATTAAATGCATTATTCTCAGCGGACAGCAATGGAGTTTCCCTAAATATCATGCAATATACAGCTACAATTTGAAGAAATTTGTTAATTTTTTGAATAAAAATGTGTATGAAAAACTATACTATTTAAAATCCAACTTTATTTTTCAATTGTAAACTCTAGTTAGCACTGAAATCATTTTTATCCTAGTATTACATAATGTAAAATAGTAATATTGCGTGAATATTGTAAATTGTGCATGCAAAAAAGAAATATTAAAGTTAGGGTTACTATTTTGGTGAAAAAACAATCATTTGTTCTAGCTGAACTTCTATATAAAATACAATAATGATGTATGATGAGTAATTAGAGGGGTTATGTCAGAATTCTCACCGGAAATAGGAGCGGAAGTGGAATTAGGAAGGAAATTAGATATTTATAGAATTTCATTTGTATTATACAAGTGTATTTTATGTAATATATTTAGAAATAAGTACAAAATAATCAGGTCAACCTGAATACATAATTGGTATAATATTTTATTATTCTTTTAAATCTTTCTGGCTTGAAAACCCAAGTTTCTACAATTAAAATTATAGTATAAATAAAATTTTGATATATACCATTGTTAAATTATCAATACTGGTTACTACTTTCATTCAAGGAATTTTGACAATCCGTTACTTTATAGATTTAATATTTTACGCCTTAGGATTGCCAAAAATATACGTGCACCATTCTTTTTTTTTTTTTTTTTCTACAGAGTTCTAAAAATCCTTACAAGGAATAACATTTGATAAATATTTGCTTATCATATTTTAGCCATGTGTATGTGTGTGTGTGTGTGTGTGTGTGTGTGTTGGTGAGTATGGACGGAAGAAAGAAGAAAGGGGGGAGACAAAAAAAAAATAGTAGTGTTGAAGGAAAGAGGAATTGTTATTTCAAAACGCCAAGGATTGTTGGGTTAGTATAGTTGGGTTTGGTACTACGGTGGCGGTTAGGAGCAAGCGGAAGGAGGCGAGTCGAGAGAGCTTGGCAAGTAACAATAAAATAAAACATTTGCGGAGGCGGTAGTAACAAGACAGAGGAGAAGAACTACGATGAAGTGTGGAAGTAGACTTCTAGTGGAGAGGGTAAATCTTGTCACTGAGGGGGTTATATCTCTGGTGCCTCTTCCGCCGCGAAGTAGACGAGTTCTGTCTCCCTCTCTCTCTGAAGCTATACCACAAAACATACAATACATACTTGCACAACACAAATATCCAGACTGCTTATACACAGCTGCAGAAAACTCTGCCTAAGCTTCCATATACACATGTATATATGTATATATACTTTATAGCGGACTTTTCGCCAATCCACCAATTTCTCTCAACACAGCCAACTTATACCACCAAGTAGGTTGATGTTCAAACGTAATCAATCACTCTTAACCCTAGCAAACAAAAAAATTCTGAAGAAGGGGTTTTAACACTTTTCCTAGATCTCTTTCACGTGTAAACCATGTTTCTATGTAGCCAATGCCATTTTCTTTTTTTAACAATCGATAAACTATAACAATTGCTTATTCAAAATCAGATAAGTTATATTTTTTGCTATCTAATCTGCCACTAGGATGACCTAGACGATATTTACTTTCTGGGAATACAATTTTGATTTCTAGTAAAGAAGTAAAGAGCAAAGGGTCATATGGAATATTGCACAGCATTTTTTTTTTTTGCTTTAACAATATATAAATTATAAACAATTATTACAAAAATTGAATTTTTAATGAATTTAAAAAAAAACAACTAATTTAAATGAATTCTGATTTTATTTTTGTTTCTATTTATTTTGCTTTTTTTATTTTTGCTTATTGTAATCCTGTAAAATATTTTATATCAAGTTTTGACTGGAAATACACGTTTTGATGCCACTAGAGTCCAAAAAAGTGGTTTTTAGAAAATGGTGTGAGGTGTGTGTATGTATGTGAACAGCATAGCTCATAAACAAAAAGTCACAAAATGTTTAAACTTGATATTCCGTTTAGGTATCACCATGGGATCCGATAATAAGTTATGTGCCGAAAGTACCACTTCATTGCATGTTTATTTCCACATTTTTGCCATTATTCTCGGAAATGGCTCCTATGGTTTTCTTAGGAAACTTGGTATATCAATTGCTTATACTAAGAGCTATAATTTTTATTTGTAACATCTGGGAAAATTCATTTAAGGTGGCTTTTTGGGAAGAAATGCGGTTATGTTTACTTATAAAGTGCTGTTTCAGTTTAATATACGATTCTATCATCTAAATTATATTAGTTGTTGTGGTTGGTTCCGCAGAGCTAAAAAGCACCAAAGACATTTTCCGTGATAGCCTGCTTCCTTTTGTGATCATCGACCGGTTTCAGGCGTTCGCCCATCATCATGATGTTTTTGTCAAACAGTGTAATAACATAGACTTGCATAGAGCAAATACAGTCGATACACTCGTGTAGCTATTTTTACCGCCAACAATTGTCTAGTTAAATAATCTTTTTAATCACATTTTGTCCTAGGCTTGGCCATCATCAGATCTGTATAATTCACAATACATTATCATCAATTTAAAGGGAACTGTAAAATAAAGTTTCCTAGGAAAATATAACAAATAAAAATGATGGACTTAAATGGAAAAAACGATGGCTTAAAAAAAATGACAAGTGAAAAAAAATGGAAAATGTATATGTAGTGCTTCTGCTGGAGGGTGTTGGACAGAAGCGAAATAACTTAGGTTGATTGAAGCTCCACTTACTGAACACTGTTTGTATTAACTGCAAGTAATCAACACCGCAAGAACTTTTCACTGTAATATTTTAGAGTGAGAGTATGGTAGCATGCGCAGAGAGTGACAGACTGACTGGCAGATTGACGGTGTTAAGAACGAAGTACTTTGAACGTTGATGGTGATTCCACAATAGAGAGAGAGAGAGAGAGTCAGGTTCCCTTTTTATATAGGCGGCTGGATTAGCCCCTACTCTCTTTAACTTCTTCTTCTAGTATTCAGATGCTCTCCTTCTACGAAGTAGAGGAGACAGTAATACAGAGAACTTGAAGTAGAAAGTGTTAGATCTATTACACAGTTAAAATAAATAAAAATATATGAGGAGCCATTTTCTAGAAAATTCAGAAAACTGCAAAATACATTCATTAAAATAGTTTTCCTGGCTGTCCTACCTTACTGTCGGACCCTCTGGTAGCACCATTATAGAAAATAAGCCTAGTTGCCTATTCTGCGATATACTTTTTTAATTCTGATCCCATACACTAAAACATGCACACACACAAATTTCTGAACATTCCTTTTTTGTACTCTTAGTACTTCCGGTCTCAATTACAAAAATCTGACACGAATGCAAAACTTTCTCTTAGAGGAGTAAAAATATATGCAAATGATTGAAGTAATTATATTTGCTCTTGATAGTTATGTTCAACAATTTTTCTCTAATTATATTAGAAAAAAACATAAAAAAAAACTTAAAGATAGTTTCTCTACGTTAGTGTGGACTCGTTGATGACCTCCTCCACCAACTATTTGCGGATGGCTTTGACTGTCTAGGCTACGCAGACGATTTGGCGATCGTGGTAAGAGGCAAATACCCTACTACGATTGCAGAGCGGGTGCAAGCAGCTCTTAACTGGTCAGGAACTGGTGTAGGGAGGAGGACTTGTCCATAAACCCCCAAAAAACCGTAATAGTTCCTTTCACATTGCGCCACAAGTTGAAATGCCTTAGGCCACCATCTCTTGGGCACACACCGATTCCATTTGCGATGGAGGCTAAGTACCTTGGTGTTACTTTTGACCGCAGACTCACTTGGAATCAACACATTGCTCACAAGGCCAATGCGTCATTTAGTAGGTGCAGACGGCTCTGTGGGAGAAACTGGGGCTTGCGCCCAAGTTTGATACTATGGATCTATCCAGGGTCATCAGACCCATGGTCACGTATGGGTCGGTGGTTTGGTGGACCAAGACGCTGCAGAAGGGGCCGGTGGAAAGGCTTGGTGGGATCCAAAGGCGAGCATCCTGGGTTCCACGGGGGCCATGAAAACCACCCCGACTGCGGCGTTGGAAGTCCTCCTCAATTTGCTAGCATTACACATTCTCGTTCAAGGTGAAGCCAGAATGGGAATACATAGGCTACTGCAGGAGCCGCCTCCCATCACCTCTAGGCATGATCGTAATAACCGGAGGTTGATCGAGGAAATCAAGGCGGACCATCTTCTTGGCATGCCAACTGATAGGTGGCTCCTAGGTATTATTTCGAAAGGAACTTTCATATTGTTATACCGAGCAGAGGTGAATGGGGCTGTGACCCACCCCTGTTCGGTAACTCGATCTGGTATACAGATGGATCCAAAACTCCGACTGCGGTCGGAGCTGGGGTCTACGGGGGCAGGCCTAAAGTTAAAATTAAGGCCAGGCTAGGGAAGTACGCCACGGTCTTTCAGGCTGAAGTCGTGGCGTTACAACTCTGCGCTAGGGAGATTATAAGGCAAAGTATAGTGGGTAGAAGAGTGGCCATATACCCCGATAGTCAGGCAGCCCTGACGGCACTTTCCTCACACCAAATAGTCTCAAGACTGTTGTGGGTTTGCCTACTTGCGCTCACCGAGGTGGGTACTCGGAATAAACTGACACTCGCCTGGGTGCCGGGACATACGGGGTTCCTGGGCAATGAAAGGGCGGATGCCCTAGCGAGGGAGGGCTCGCAGGATACCTTTATAGGCCCCGAACCCTTCTGCGGCTTGTCCAGGAGCCTCATTCAATCTTCCATCAGGGGTTGGATAGAAGAACAGCGTCATAGGCAGGGAGAGAACACCAGGACATAGGCAGGCAAAGCTCTTCATCAAAAGACATTTGCCTAAATTTACCAGAGACCTACTGAGCCAGACCCGAAGGGATATAAGGTTAATTGTGGGTCTGCTAACAGGGCATTGTAGGCAGAACAGACACATGCACCACCTACAACTTGTGGATAGTGCGGTATGCCGATTCTGCAAGGTAGAGGAAGAAACCCCGACGCACATCCTTTGTGAGCCTGGCAAGGATTAGTTTTCTTCAATTGGGGACAAGCAATCCCGAAGCTAGAAGCCGTCATCCCAGCATGACGGAGCCGCTCTCAGTTTTGCTAGGATTGATCAGGAAGGCAAAGCTGGGGGGGGTGTGCTTTAATTTAAGGGGATCCACAATAGACAGGTCGCAGTGGAATGAGGCTTCCCCCCCGCTTCTATTCTAGTTTCTCTTATGCAAACTTTCTCATATTTTTTTTATAAAGAAAAAAGAAACCTCACAATTAAAAAAAAAAAATAGTTTATAAAAATTTTAAAAAGTAAGTTAAATACTAAAAATTTATATCTGTTAATTACTTATGGGTTGAAGTAATTTGCAAATGATTTGAATATTTAAATGCTCGCAGTAATTTAACGGTTACTTTTTTCTAATTCTCTTGTCTTTTTATTGTACATTTAAATCAGGCCAGGCTTTTAAATCTACAACAATGAAAACTAATGGTTCCCTTGGGGATAATAAAGATTGTCCTTATTGCTGTTTTATTTTGTCAAAAGTACTTATTCGGTTTTATCGTAATTATTGGTTTAGTGTTAATTACTAATGATCATTCTTATCAGTATTAAATTGGAACAAATGGATTTAATGGTTTATTACCGAATGTATTATATACGATTAATCAAGTTTTGTCGGTCTGTGAAAATTATCAACGAATTGAAATTTCATATTAAAACTTTTTATTGAATTTCCATTGTTACGAGTTCTGGGATATAAGGTAAAAATTGCAAAGAGAAAGATTTTACACATAGAAACTTTCCCTTGAAAGGTGAGACCTCTTTGTCTGTTTTATTATGATGAAGAGAAAAACTCTGGCATTGTCAATAATTTTGGGATAGGTCGTTCCCATTTTCAGGGATCTATTAACATTAGCGAAGAATCAGAAGTCAAATTATAAGAAAACAAAACTTCAGTACTGCAAGAAGTTAAAATGGGAATGGGCTAGATACTGGCTAGAATGGACACTCATAAATGGACAGGGATGGCCATGAAATGGATACCTTTAGGAGGAAAATGGAAAAATGGTAGACAGCATAAAAGATGGTCAGATGAATTAAAAAAGAAAAGGGAGTAAACTGGATGAGGAAAGCGAAAAACAGAGCCGATTGAAATAAGAAGTTTGAATAAATGGAGAAATCAGGGAAATCTTAACCCCTGTACGACTGGTCACCGGCAAAGGACCACAATCTCCCATAAGGAAAGGCCTACATATTTTACATTAGAATGAACAAAATATTTCATTTTTTTTATTTATATACATATAAAATGATATACAGAAAAAACGTTTAACACGAAAACGCTTAACAGGAAAAATCGGTTAACACAAAATCATACTGCCGTCCAGACAATGTACTATGTAATTTCATACATTTTTTTCTTTTAACACGAAACAAATATCGCTTAACACGAAAAGATTTCACTTCCCGGACGAACAAAATATACCTACTTTCTCCAGTCACATCGTCACGCAGATTTTTTAGCTTATTTTTTTCCATTAGACGGAATAAACAATGGCTGCCACTGTTGCTAGGTTTCCACTTGTCTTTGAGTAGGCAAAGGGCACCGCCATTGTCAAAACATTTTAGTTTTGAATTCAGTGAATTTTGTGTTAAAATCAGCGAATTTTATGATTTTTTTTTTTGTTGTAATTTTAATACATGAACTTATTTTTTTACGTGTTCAATGGCAGTGAAATCGGGACGAAAAGAAACCGCTATTTAATCGTTTAACATGAAAAAATATTTCGGTCTCCCCAGTTTCGTGTTAAACGTTTTTCAGTGCAATTATGTAAAATGAAATAGAAAGAAATTTTAATTTTATTGTAATAAACGAGGGAAGTTTGTATTTTTATTCTTTTATTTTGTTTAAATTATTCAGCAAATGTTTATTTGAGATTTAAAGTCTTTCATTTTCTGTAAAATATGTAAATATAAAGGCTTAATTTTATTTACATAAGTAAAGACTTAGACACACCTAAATATCAGGGGGATGTCCCTTCCAATACTCCTCTGAGGTAGACTGTGAAATATATTATTGGGGGGGGGGAGGTGGACTAGCACCTATGAGAGGGTATCCTCCATCAACAGGCTCTCCTGGAGTGATTAAGAAAAAAATCTCCTTAAGATGAGATGATTAAGTAATACAGTTTCGTCAAAAAAATTTCCGGCTTCAAGAATTGCTTAAATGTAATGCAGGACAACTGAGATTGGGTCTGTCTTAGCTTGTTTGTTTTTAGTATTTCAAAACAGTTCTTGAAATGGATCCATCTTCAGAGTTTGATTATCCAAAGTCGTTTCAATGTTTTAAATTTCCGTCAATCAGTTTATCAGACGAGAACCATCAATTTAATTTATGGTACTACAATTTGATTATACAGCCACCATTATAGAAACAGTATAACCATTATAAAGACAAACAACCTTGATTATAACCTTACTAGTTCTAAATAGTCTATTAAGCTGGTTCACTTGTTCGCTGTCGTGTTATATCTGGCTTCACAGTTTCAACGCAAATAGTTTCTGTCTCGATGTAATTCTAAATATTATGCAATTCAGGTAACCAATTAAGATAGTATGTAGAGTATTATATAGTACATAAATAAGTGTCATTACTCCTGTTTGTATAGTTCTGAGGGCGGCATGTAATTCTCTCGTAATATAAGCTATTCTCTAGGTTTATTACAATGATTCCAGTAAAGATCAATACCCAGCAGATATCATGCAATTATTTCTAACGGTCAAAACGAGCGGGAATTTAAAAGAAAAAAACCTGGTTTCACACGACTTTCCCTGACTAAATGCGACTAAATGCTTACCTAAGTTTATACACTTACTTTGAATTTCCAATGTGCAAGTCTATGTTATCGCACTGTTTTAACAAAACATCCTGATGATGGGCTAGTACCACTTTGCTAGTTGGTTTTTTCACTTTTTTGTGATTTTCTCAAAAGGAAGCAGGCTATCACGGAAAATATCTATGGTGCTTTCCAGCTCTGCGGAAGCCACAATAAATATATGTTGTTTAAACAATCAGGCGGAGCAACTTGCAATTTTGGAGGCCTTAATCTGGCTCGATAGATGTCGGAATTTTATTGGCGTTCACGCAAATAGTTGTAGCGTTGGACCCTTTGAGATGTAGAGGCGACCATAGTCATTTAATAGAAGAAGCTAGCAAAGTTCTTGGATACTAGATAATTAAGGGATGGCCAATGAGTTTTACGTTCTCTTACTCCTAGTAAGTGGAAGTATTGTAATCGTGTTAAATTT